>JAYJLV010038714.1:0-24396 GCA_036873485.1 Torymus texanus
ACAACGTTGCAAGTGTGACCAGATTGTTTTCGATGCCATAACGAATCATGTCGGTGAAATACAGAAGTGCTGACTGAGTGTTGTGATCTGATCTAAATCCGAATTGAAAAGGCGAAAGAAGAGAATGCGTTTCAAGATACTGTGAGATCTGGGTGGCTATAATTTTATCGAATACTTTTGCTAAATATTAGATAAAGAGAGAGAAAGAGAGAGAAGGCGAACCAACCCGTCAGTAAAGAGCAGAGGGAGGCACACGCACACCGAGAGTATATATACTTATACACCCGAAGGGAAAACGCAGCGCTCGTTACAGGCGCGTTCGCGGAGAGTCGTCGTAGTCGTTGTCCCCTCATTGCGGGCGAGAGAGACGAGGAGACACAAGAGAAAGAGAGAGGCTAGACTGCTTTTGGGGCCGCAGGCGAACGAGCGGGCGGCGAGAAGGATTACCATGTCGAGAATACCTAATTGCCGGGGTTGCGTTGCTGCCGCAGCTTGGCGAGAGAGGAGCCGAGCGACGGGACGATAACACAATTAGTCAGGCTGCCGCAGCGACAGGAGCCTGAGGTATATAACAATGTATGTGTGTAAGGGGTGAAGATGGAAAGAAAGCTGCGATGCACTGAGAGAAAAAGAATGTCTTTTCTCTTCTTTGGGGAACAGTGGCTGTGCAGTGGACGTGCGCAGCTTTATCGTTAAGTAATTTCGAGGAGGAACAGTATGGGCTTTGAAGAAACACGAGATTCTTTTTTAATTGATGGAAGGTGGATGGTTCGCTTGGGAATTGTTACGGGCTGTGAATAGCTGCAAGGGTGTGCAAATGATGAGGGAAGTTTTAACGAAGATTTTGTATAGTAAATAATTAGTGTAACATAAATCATAAACTCGTTAAATTAATGCAGAATTGTATGATGCAATTAATTTTATTTACCTACTATTCCATTTTAATTAAGAAAAAATGCAAGAGCTTCCGTTCCTTACGGAAGCAACGCGGAAATTAGATAATTTCATGTATGTGTACACACACACATACAGGTAAACCCAAATATATTCTATTCACGTGTAGTGAAATATTTTTGTAACGACTGTGGAAACACCAACTCACCACATTACTCATTTTTTTTTCTTTCTTTCTCTATGCAACCTAAGACACAATACACCGTGTGATGTAAACAGTATATTATATACGAAATTAAAATGCGCATTTGCGTATACGACTATAAGGTACGGCATACGACGCTCTATACCGTAATAACGTGCCCAATTTGCCTCCTCGTTTCGCCGTAATTATCGCTACGGGGATCGAATTAGAGTGGAGCGCAGTGCAATTGCCAGGTGCGATTACGAATGATGCATTTGCGCAGCTGGTCGTCGGACTCCGCGTCTCTCTTTGGGACATTTATCGCTTGGATTTTCCGGCGATGAGCCGACAAGTTGTCATCTGTACTGGAAATTTTGCATAAATGCATTCGTCATACAGGTGCGACGTGAATGATAGTGGCGTAAACATGATTTATAATACGGCTAATATAATTTGACTTTCGCACGAATGAGTATTAATGTTGGTTTGTTTTTTTATTTTAGTAAATGTTTATTTATTTTTTCTTACACATATTTATACATTTATACTATTTCTGATTAGTAAACAAATTTACAGTACGGAGAATTAATCATTTTAAGTAATTTAATTTTTTCATTTTCTTTTGGTTGCTACTCATATTTTTAACAAAGATGCATGCATTAATTTACAATTTCTCTTTTAACTTGAAAAAGTATAGTAAGTTAAATATTCTAACGTTATTATGAAGCAAGGGCTCTAAAGGCTCACCTAGTACTTAAGCTAATAAATTATTTTTGTTGTGCGCCTAGTTCACTTTTGCTTTCTCAGCCACTGCGCAAAATAAAATTCAAAATGCTTTTAAAACTTTTACGCTGTTTTAGAAGAAAAAAAGTCCAAGGTGCAATCATAAAAGTGCTGCTCCGCACTAGGCGCTTTTATGATTACTTACTAACAATAACGTAACCGTTCCTGAGTTCATAAAATTTTCCAGGTTCAGCGAGATACTCGCTCAAATGTTTTTGCCCGTAAAAAGTCTGCGTAAAAAACGTTTGCAAAAAGAATAAACAATAGTGTTTTTTTAACATGCCTTTCATTCTTTATTTGCCTTCATTCATCTTTGATTCATATCCCACTCAAATATTAAATATA
Source organism: Torymus texanus (assembly GCA_036873485.1). Taxonomy (NCBI): domain Eukaryota; kingdom Metazoa; phylum Arthropoda; class Insecta; order Hymenoptera; family Torymidae; genus Torymus; species Torymus texanus. Next base: position 2,207 of record JAYJLV010038714.1, read on the forward strand.
TAAAAAAATATGCGCATGAAACATTCTTTTTTTCTAATGAATCACACTAACCAACATTCTAAAATAATAAACCACCGAGATAGTGATAAATCGTAATACGATCGTTTTGCGTAAAACGTAAAAAACTGATCATCTCAACCTTCCCATTAGCAACCCCCATTCGAAAAATCCATAAATAACTATCGACCCACGTACACAAAAAAAACGCATGCACGCACGCACCTTACACACTCACGCGTATATATATCCGGACGTCGTCTTTCTCTCGCGGATACGCTCAAACCCCAGCATATATACATATATACTTCATTAGAAGCCCGAGGCAAAAAGTCGACGCGAAAAACGCCAGAATTCAAGAATCTCGTTTTTCGAACGTACACACGTGCGTGAGAGAGAGAGAGAGAGAAAGAGAGAGGTAGTTAATCGGCGCGCAAGGCGGTTTATTGAGCCTCCAGAAAACGTATTGCGCCGGAGCGGCCGCCGCTCGTGCACGCGCATAAAATAGCCATGGGCTATTAGCGTCGCTGCAATTTTCCAGTCTCGGGACCGCAGCGCGAGTGAGAGAGGAAACCCGCGAGGAGCTCAAAATAGAACCTTTCACGCGCTCGCGAGTTGCGGTTATATGTGTGTGTGTGGTGTAAGCTGAAAAGAAGATCGCGAAGAAGGAGGTGATGGGTATGTGTATGAGAGTCGAACTTGCGGAGCTATATTTCGTAGAAAAATCTGTGAGAGATGACAACCGTGGGACAAGTTGAAAATATTTCTTATATTGTGTGATTTTTTATTAGGAATTGGAAAAGTTTTATGCATAGGAGTAAACTGTGTGGACAGCTGAGAGAGATTTTGTATTTGTTAGTGGTTTCGATATATAAATAGAATGTAATTGATATTGGATATGAGCTGTAGAATATTCCTGGAATAGAAAATAGGAGTAGATATTGGGCTTGCTTTTGCAATTCATATTTGTGAAGTATAAGATACATACTATTGAAATAACAATTCGATATTGTGTCATGTGCTCTAGAAACTCAATTTTATCTACCGGTTAACTTGTAACTTTTACAAACATAAATAACTTATTGCTTATGAACTGAAAATAGTTCAATTAAATTTTATATACTACTACATATTTTTCTTCGTATGACACAATAAACTGAACTTTATCAGTCGTAAAAACTACTGAAATATTGTAATGTTTCATATTTAGCATGTAAATGGTATAGGTTGTATCGTAAACCCCTTTATTGTATCAACTATTTTTTCAAAATTTACATTTTCTGCTATTACGAAACTAAAGCAATAAAAAGAAAATGACCTTATAAATTTTAAATTATTATTACGTTAAACTAAATGACTACTTTAAATAAAAGGTAATTAAATACAAATATTTTTTAAAACATTAGATTAAGACGGAGATTCTTGTGATTTTTCTAAAACACAAGTTTCTGCTGTAAACGCACCGTTAAAAGTTTAGTACTTGTACAGAGCACGGGTTTGCTTCGTAAATGTACATTGCTCCGCGTAACACTTCATGAATAATTCCAACGAAAATATCTTGGCGCAAACATTTGCTCTTCTTCGACACACCTTAGCAAGAATAAATAAATATTTTTCGTGAAGAATGAAATATTAATACCTTTTTATTTAACATTATTTATCGATTTGATTGCCCCTTTTACACGATGGACAAACAAATCAGTGTAACATTCTAAATATAATAAAACATACACTTATTGTTCAATATATCAGGTTTAGTCAGAAACTATGTTTCATACTGTGTGTTTTCAAGAATGTTATCTGCTTCAAATACCTCTGAAAGCTGTAAAAATAATCTTCAAATAACTTTTGAAAAATATACATTGTTGAAGTCACGTACTCTTAATTACCATTTTCTCAACTCGCAATAAAACTTAATGAACCAATATACGCTTTTCTTTCTTCTTCAACTCTTGTTTAATTTTCCTCCAACATTGAACTTGCAAATTCCATCAAAGAGCGAATTTCCATTGGAAAAGCTCCTCTCTGCGACCTTCACCGGTATCTAGGAACCTCGACCTCGTCGAAAAATCATCCCTGCAGCGCAGTAGCGCGCGCATTCAGGGTCACCAAACACATATATATACACACACACACACACACACACACACACACACACACACACACACACACACACGCGTATATATACATAACATACTCGCGTGCATCGTGTCGACATTTCGCGTCCGGCTCTACTGGTCAAGTTCACCATAATCATCGACTACTCGCAACCTTATACACGCACACAGTATACGCGTGTTGTATATAGCACACATCGATGTATACGTGTACCATGTTTGAAAACTATCCCAGTCCATGCGCACCTTATCTGGCAAGGTTGCTGTCGACCGAGAAACCGTCGCAAAACCCAGGAGAGGAGAAAGAGAGAGAGAGAGAGAGAGAGAGAGAAAAGCTAGGGAGACGAGTCGGTGCACTGGTAACGACGGAAAAATCGCGAACCGCTTTTTCAGAGACTTGCACGAGGAGTACACGAAGACTTGTAAACAACTTTTACTTTTTTTTCCTCGCATTGTCCGAGAGCTTTCGTTACTACGAGCATCGAGTTGTCTTGAAGTAGTGTACAGGTGCGGAGGAGAGTTTTTCTTTTGAAGCCCCTCTCTCTTTTTTTTTGTGAATGAACGGGAGTTGCGGTTAACCGTGAAATCTCGAAGAAAAATTCGTACGGCTCGGTGAAGGTATCTTCGTATATACGAACGTGGATATCGGTGATTCCATTTCATTTCGTGGGTTTCTGGATGGCAAGTGGAAAATCGTCAAGTTGACCACAGATTTCACGAGTTTAGTGAAAACAGCACAAAAAACTGTTTCTTCTAAAAGAATAATGGTTAAAGTAGCACGGACTTTGTAATCTTGTGTATTATATTTTTTACGGTATCACTCAGATCAATTTCGTAATTACATTTCGTTCCATATATTTGTTTTTATTATGCCGGAAATAAACGTTCTTTGTTAATCAATGTTTACGTTTTATTTAAAACGCCATTGTCGCCAGTAAATGGTAAAAGAAAGAAAGGACTAGTTTGTTACCGTAAATAAACAGACTCATTCAGTTGGGTTTGGAACGGCAATAAATCCAAATTCAAATGTCTTACTTATTAAGAAATGTGGGTCGGATTCTCGTGAAAACTAAAGCGTGAAGCTGGTGGCCGAAATCAGTGTATGTGTGTGTTTGCCAACTATTTTACGTAATATTCATAGCATAATAACGAGGACCTCATATAATAACGAATTGCGTACAATGAAATGGTTTCAGAGCTGTTTTTAATCACAATTATACACACATTAAAAGTAATGCGATTATTATTTATTCTTCTAATCGTATAATCTTACTTAAGAACAATAAACGCGATATACCCTGCAGAAAATTAATACCACTCCACTGCCAAGATAAAGCGACGGCGAGCTCCACTTTCTTTTTTCTACCAGAAAATCAAACAAGCAATCCTCCTCTTCTCTAATCACCTCACCTACATTTTCCCAACGAAAACACGGTTACGTGACGTCGAAAAAAAAAAAAAAAACGTATACGCGAACTTTGCTACACAAGGCGCGCGCGCGCACTCTCGTACTCGCGCAAATATTTACCATTCTTTCCCTGACAATACAAAGGCGCGTTCGGTCTTTCTCTCTTTCGCGGAACAGCGCGAAGCAACCACGCTTTTTTCGCTCGTACGGATTATCGTGAAAAAGAGCAGCAACAGCAGCAGCATATACGGTGCAAGCGTAACAAAACTCTCTGTATTTCGTGACGATCAGAGTATGGTATATATATGTAGCTAAGCACGCGAGAGAGAATTGCATCACGAGTAGCGCGCGCGCAAGCGCAATTCCCTAGGTGACGACGATTCTCACTTATCTTCGCTTTTACTCACGATAAAAGTCGTTAAAGGAGCACACGAATATAGTGTTCGGTACTGCTGAATACGTGCAGCAGTGCAACCGCGTTGTTATGTATAGATGTGTGCTGTTTAGAAAGGAACACGCGGGAGCTACTATAACATAGAACATCGCTTATGAGTCTCGAAGAAGCTCGCGCTCGCATGGATTTCGTACGAGAGAAGAAGCATTATATAATTATGCTAATGGACTTTTTAATGCGGTGCATATAGGGTCGTGTATGCATGGTTGAAATTTTTCGGATAAGAAAGTTAACGTATGTGTATGTGTACATGGCATTGTAGAGCTTATAATCTCGTTATAGGTTTGGTGGTATACTGCGCGGATTTATATTTATACGGGATTGTGGGTGTGTAACAATGCCGGTGAGTGACACCGTGATTTATGGCCGCTCATTTCGCGCTTGTATTTTAGCTTTTTCCAACAGCTCACTTTTATGTGTTTGATGATCAGATGTTGAACACAGATTCGGAAGGGTTCGGATTCTCCTGTTTGATGTATATATGGCGTTGAATTAGTTTAAGTAAATTGTATATGACTGTTTAATATTGAAGACGGTAAATCTTATTTTATTACTGGAAAGGATTACTATTATATTTTAATATTGACATAATTTAGTGATTTAAAATCTTTGGCATGTAAAATTTGTTTTATCCAAAATAGAGAATAATTAAGTAAACGGTTAAGGAGCATATTTAAAATCCCTATATAAGTATTCTATCAGCCTCAAATTGTTGTATCAAATTTGAATACGTTACTTAATCTTTGAAAGAAACTAATCTTACATTACAAAACCTGTATATCGCAAACAGATAGTTTATTCCTACAACCCAAACTATATACATAAGGTATCTTTTAATTACTTACGACGGAATTTCGGAAAACATAAAAGAAAAAACCATTATTTCACCATCCGACTCTAACTTCAAAATTTGTTATTTAAATAAACCTGAAACGATATACAAGTTTTTTCAAATATCTTTTTTATCCGTATCCCAAAAGAACTGAATACGAGAAATCGAGACTATATAGTATATTTTAATGAACTCCTCGAATTTCGTATGCAAAGAGAATATATATATATATATATATATATATATATTCTTTACTACCAGCCAAGCCATTTTCATAAATGACTACTAATGGTTCCCATTCCCGCCGATCGATGCATGCCACACAGACGCAAGCGTGCCACACACACACAAAAAAAGCCATCGCGAAATCCTTGAAAGTCCTTAATCCAACGTTACTGCGCGGACGCGAGACAACTTTTTTTATCCAAACCCATTATACAAGCCAAAACCGTGTATACGCGAATGTAAACTCGATTCTCTTTCTTCCATCGATGCAAAGACAGCCTGAATAATCCAATAGTCAATTTTGTCCACTCTCCCCCTATACTCTGTCGCGTCAGCGTGCGCATTCGCATATAGGAAACAATATCGTCATATTTCCCGTGAAACGACATCGCGCGCGGTGGATTCGTAAAATGTTAATTCGCGTATATTTTTCGTGATTTTCATGTTCGACATGACACCTCGCCGTGTGTGCAGCTGTGCGCAATATGTAAATAAACACGCGGCTGCACATATATGAGCGCGTCAAACTCGCTAGAGACAGCAGCGAACGAGAGAGAGAGAGAGAGAGAGAGAGATACACATAGAACACAATGGTGGGACCAAAACGTTACTGCTGCCGTTGTGTTTCCCACACGCGCGCGCGTTATTTCGAAGCTCCTCGTCGTCGTCGTCGTCGGTGGTGGTGGTGGTGGATACATCGTGTCACGATGCTTCGTCGTCCTCGTCGGCTTGCGCAACCGTAGTCGTTGCTGCTGTGGAGATCGACATGAGAGAAAGAGAGAGAAAGAGGGAGAGAGAGAGAGACTAAACATGGATACTCGCGCGCGCAAGATGGTTGAATTTTTCGTTGTCTCGAGAGTTCGGCTACGAGTATGGGAAGAGAGTTGGTCGGTAGTTCGAGAGACGTTGCTTTCTGTGTGTATATATATGTAAGTTTACTCTCGTGGGGAACGTTGTCACGTTTGTGTAGTTTGAGGGAAACTCTCGGGTGCATTGTGTTGGATGTAGCCACACACAAACTTCGTCGCAGAAAGTTTGTCTATGGATGCGGGTAATGGTTACTTATTGCGATATATAACTATTTCAATGATCAGCTAATTCGTAATATTTACATTCATTTTTTATGGTATAGATGATCAATCATTAATTTTTCTAGACAAAGTGATCTCATATATTTTTACAATTTATAATAGAATTTGTTGTACTTTGACAGGCTCTTGATCGATTGCGCATTAGGAGATGAGTTTCAGGCACGTATTAGGAAAACCAGACAGACACTGGCTCTGATGGATGATGATCTCATCAATGACCTGAATTTTGGCTAATGCTGTTGGCCGTAGCTAATTTATCAATCCTCTCCCGAATGTAGGCTGAGCAATTAATTTCGAACATTTCGAAAAAAGGATAAAAAAAATATTGGCAAAAAGAATTCAGTTCCATCTGATTAACGAAATTAACAATCCAAGCAAATATCTTCTGTAACAATTAACGTATACATAATTAAATAACGGGATATTCGGATAAAGTCTAAAAACGCGAATCGCTCGTGCATGTAATATCCATTATATCATCACGTTTTTTTACCCTGCGTAATCCTCTCAAACTCCTTTTCAGACCACCGCTAAATTGATCCAAACATTTTAATAACAGGCGCTCTCTCTCTCTCTCTCTCTCTCTCTCTATACCCATTCCTATACACTCTCTTGTACACACTCTACAAGCGCAACAACTCGTTAATAAATTTTTTGCACCTTTCTCTCTCTCACCTCTCACTCTCCGAACAATAGGCTTATAGATCAGCCCGCAGTCGCTATCCTCCTAAATTACTCAGCTACGAATATAACACGCTCATCCAACAAAGAGCACTATACTACACAACCACAGCCACAACAATAACAAAAAAATCTGAAAAATACATCTCTCTCTCTTTCTGCCATCCACTATCGTAGAGCGATTACGAAATCCAAAGAGAAGCGTACGAAAGGGTGAAAAAGGAGAAGTCAACTATATAGCTTGCTAGCTAAGCTAGGGCAGATCGCGTGACTCGGCCGAAAGTTCGAAGAGCGAGCAAGCGAGCGAGTGAGCTAGAGCTAAGTGAACGGCTCTCTATATAGCTCTTCTAGTCTATTTTCTCGAGTGCGCGGCACTTGTGTGCATATATATATGCTACTCTACATGGCGCGCATGTCGTGCTACTTCTCTCTTTCTCTCTTTCTCTCTCTTTCCCTCACACCATGGCGTGACCGCTGCCTATAATATTGCTTAGTGCCCCCGCGTGCGTGCGCGATGATCCGTCCATCGCGTATATATACTTATGAAGTAGCTGAGACTGCTGCTGCTGTTGCACGCATGCGTCGTGCCCATAAGAGCTGCTGTTGTTGCCGATCAGCGAAAATTTAACGCGAGGATCTGCTTGTCGACATATATATATATATAGCTCGTGTAGAGAGAGAAGAAAAAAACGTCATACAGAAAAACTACTGTGAATTATGGCGGAGTATAGCGCACGTGATCGTGTGGCTAGTTTGAACGGTTAGTTGAGAATGAGAGAGAGGATTATGGAGCTCGATCTTTGCCCTTTGAATTGCCGAGCAGTAATGAAATCAATGTGTGTGTGAGTTAAAGTTGTTGAACGGTAATGAGGTTCGCTCTGGAACTAAATTATTCATCGTTGTATAATGGTTATTGTGCGATGTTTATTCCGTGTCCTATTGGAGTAAAATACTTTTATATACCGGATCGTTGCCCAATTTCCATTAAAGTCTCTCTCTTTCTCTCTCTGGTAACGGGCTAAAATTTTACGAGCTCTTTAGAAATATGGAAAAACGGAATTCGTCGAATAACATTTGGTAATAGACGGTGAAAATATTTGCAAATAATAGCGCGTAAAATTGTGGTTGCGTAACTTTCCGTTTTACTATTGTGTGCGAATGCAATCAAACATGATTGTGTTAAATAAAAATATTCGAATGGTACGACATGTAACTAAAATAAGTTGATTGCTACAATGATTTACATTTTAAGAGCAAATTTCACGATAACAACAAAAAAAAACAACGTATTTTAATGAAATAAACTACCCGTATCATGTGTAGATAGCTACAATAAATGCAATTTTCTACACCTTTTAACACTGTCTCTGCATACCATTCACATGTACATGAGACACATATCCCTTCCCAAAATAACACCTCTCTCTCACTCTTACACGGCAATAAACGCAATCAACTTGCGCTTTATATATCGAAATTGCGAGCTACACACGAAGCAAAAGCAACGGCGAGTTTATCCGGTTTCGACAAAGGAAGCGCGCGCGCGCATCTTTCTTCTCTCTTCTCTTTTATTTCACGTACGCGCGAGCGCAGAGCGGCGAATCAACGTCGTCTCGTCTTCTTCTTACCAAGCGTGCGCGCGCGCGCATGTAAAGCCGAGAATATCTTTACGATCGCAGTTAGCTGCTTACTCTCTCGTAATATGCAAATCGTGGATCGGTCGCGCGTAACCGGTTACTATGCTCTCTCTCTCTCTCAAGCAGGCGCGCGCGCGCACGCTGCGCTCCTTGAAAACGACGAAAAACGAAAGCAAAACAAAGAAAGGTGAAATTGAGAAAACGGGGAAGCGTAGCGACGACGGCGACATGAGGGAGAGAGGATATATGTTTATAGTTGCTATTTTTAGCGCAAATTATGTAGCGGGAGGCCTTTTTATTTAAATTTGAGTGATGAAATTATTTTCTAATGGGTCTGGGTATATGTTAGTACAAGGTTAGTATTATAGTAAAGTAAGAATTAAATTGAAGTGTATTTGCATTTAACTTTATTTAGTTGAAAGTAAAAATATATAATAGGGGGAGGGGGGAGATTTAAAATAAAAACATTTGACGTTTGATAAAAATATAAGTGGATAATAAATGATATAGACGTTAGCTTTCGTGTACACATAGCGAGGAAATAAAAAAAATTTTTATTACCATTAATAAAATACCGGTATATTCACAATATTATTGATATCATAACCTATTCGAGCGAAAATGAAATTTTTCCTTGAACGGTATACACGCCAAAGATATTAAATTTTATACTAGAAAACGTTTACTATTACGTTTGAAAAAGCGCGCACAGCCGCAGCAGTTTCATATTTTATAAGAAGAATATAAACGAATTTCACGCCTGCCATTTAATTAAGACATTATCCCTGAGAGCGAACTACTCCGCGAAATATAAAAACAATTTATGGATAAAGGAAATGGAGTATATACTCCTGTAAACGAACAAACATCATTCGGCAATGGCATATCAGCAGTAGCAAACAAGCGGTAATAACATCGCCGCCCCGAGGCAATTTCGCGCGCCCATTCAATCGGACTCTCCTTTCACGCTTTTGGCGTTATATTTTTCTCTCGCTTCCTACATACATCGTCCTCGACGATAATTCGAGACGATGCGGCGCACAACTGGACGATTATTGTACCGAATTGAATCATCCTGTTAAAGAATAAACACTTGCGACTGACGCGCGCACTGAGAAAAGAAAATATTATCTCGTTTCCTGGCACGAGCAATAAGGAAAATTTACGTAAATCTTATAGACACCTGACAGGGTAAAATTTTTTCTTTAAAGAAGGATGTAACATATGTGAATCGTTCATTTTACTTCTGAATTATCACGCGAAGACATCATGTGCGTGCGACATAAGAGCATGTACGATGTCTCAATATAGCAATGGACTTTTATAGTTCGCGGAAAGGGTTCGCACGAAAAGTTTACGATAATACGTTGACGCGCAGCGGGACGCGTATAGAGGACTGTAATGCTAATGTATTATATGCGCGACTTATATATTATGTTTGCCCTCTCGCGTATATACACGTTTAATCTGAGAATATGTTGAAGCTTGTACAAACATATCATTTAATTAAGAAGTCGTGTGCATGTGTGTATGTGTGCTTTTTGCAATAACATTTTAAGTACACACATTTCGAGGTTTATTGCGTCCGTTACATAAGGCACGTAAGAGAGAGAGAACCCTAGTAAAAAAACCTATGTAATACTATGTTAATGGTCTTTTTTTCGAGAGCTCAAGGAAAACGAGGGCATGTTTATTATTGTGCTTATTAATAATTGAGGAAAATATATATATATAAGAATGAGAAAAATGCACAATCTTATAATAACGTTGAGTGAGTCGACAAGAAATATTTTTTAACAAGCACAAAAATTTCGTAATTCCCACGAAAATATTCTTTCGAGCGATCGTTAATTTATTTTATCGTTATAATTAAATTTATGCAAATGAAGTGCGTGTAAAATGCACCCATATAATAATAAAATATTTAAAAGAGATCCTTTCAATACTTAATTTTGACTTTTTAATTTTTATTCAAATTAACTGAAAATTACTATAAAACCACATTAAGAAAAAATGCTCGATCATCACCAATCCTCTTCAACAATGAACCATAAACCAATTCCGAACGATCCCTTAATTACCCTTATCCTCTCATCCACCAGTCAAGCAACCACACTGCTTCTCTCCCACCAGAATAACCACATCTTCCAATAAAACCTCAAATAAAACCAAGCAGCAGTTCTCAACTATATAGCTCCTTCGCAAATGCAACAACTACTTGACGACACCATTGCGCGTCTATAATACATACACACACACGCACACGTATATACATCTGCACACAACACGGCATTTCCGGCACAGCGTACTCTGGTCGTCCGAACAATATCTTTGCCGACGCATCGCAACGCATAGCAGGCAGCGTCGTCGGCACGGCTTATATATATACACACACACACACACACACACACACACACACACACATGCGCCCGATTGCGGATTACGAGAGAGCGCGAGCTTCGACGTAACATCGTGCAGCAGTACGCGAGCACTTGGCGTAATAACGCAAGAGCGCGGGAACCGATAGCATCAGCATATTTTTTTTTTGTGCAGAAGCGAACGAGAAAGTGGAGTGTGTTGTTGTGGTAGTATGAGGGGCATCGTATTATAGCAGCAAATGCGAGGTTGAAACAGGTCGTCGTCGTCGTCGTTGCTGCTTACATTGCTGTACGTGGAATGCGCGTATGGTGCGTAAGATGGATGGAGTTGCTATGAAATTTTTTTTCGTTTTTTAGGGTTTTTTGTTGTGGTGTTGGTGGAAAGGGTAGTTATTGTAGAGTGGTTAGTGATCGGGATGATGGATTGTTTCGGAAATATTTGTAATGTAGAGTTTGTAAAAGTGTATATAGAAAGGGGTAAAAGAAAAGGGAGTGATTTATGAGCAGTTGCAAAGAGACTTTTGATTAGACGAGAAGTTTCTTAGTAAATAATGTACGTAGAAAACTCTTAAAAAAATATACTATACTATATATACATACATATGATTTATTTTACGTAACTGTAGTTTTGTTAATATATTATTCTGCATATATAATATTCATTTCATTTTCGTATCTAATGAAACGCAATAAAGGTTTTATTACAGTAAAGATTTATATTATAACACTTTCAAATTTAAAATTTAAAGTAATTAATTTTTTAGAAGCAATGTCATTAGTAATTATACATATAAATAACAATAAATTTATCAGAATACTCGTTTAGCTATAGTTGTTTATATATGTTAGACTTTCAAATACTCGCTGTGAAAATTACACGTTATTTGTCAGATTTTAAATTGGGCATCAATAATACCTATAATATTCATCTGCATAGTTGAGAAATACTAATAGATAATCATTATATATTCACTTGTATATTAAATACTTTCAAGAAATTTCTGAAGCTTAAATAAATGCGTCAGTGAATGGTTTTCAATGAAATATTGATGAAATATAGAAAATTTAGCTAATTTATTCTTTACAAACTATAAATTCACACTAAAACATTTCAAATATTACAAGGTGTTATTTTAGATTCTTATCTAAAATAATCAGTCATTAAAGTAAGCTTAATCTCATTTTACATCATTTGTATACTGACTGATGTTTACAAAATCTCACTTTATACTCGCTGCATAATATATAGAATACTAATTTCATCTTCATCACGTAACATGAGACCTCTACGCGAAACCAATCGATCCCTTTCGCTCGTAAGACCGATTAATTATATACCAACCTCTATAAATACTCTACCACCCCGAAAAAGCACTATACACACAGACTATTTAAAAAGCCTGCAAAGCCACGACAAAGATTTAGCACGCCGTACTTTCTTTTCTAACACTATACGACCGCCGCTCGTACGTAACGTCTCAATCGACGGGCGAGCTCCAAAAGCGGAACCCAAAGCAAGACCAAAGCGGCGCAAAACGACGCTGTGCGCGCGCGCGCGTCCCGCTTCTTCTTCTTCTTCTTCTTCTTCTTCTTTCTTTAACCAGTGACGTGTGACCCGCGTTGCGCAATTCGGCCGCGCGCGCGCCTACCAGGAAGTACATGCCGTTGAAAAAACCGCAAAGAAAAAAAGAAAAGAGAGAGAGATGTAAGGAGAGGGAGAGGGTAAGAGTATAACAATGCGCGCAACATTTGTTCCTATGGGAATCCTTGGACGCAGCCGCGATTAGGCGATCGGTTAGTGGAGAGCGAGAGAGAGGGAGAGAGAGAACGTGTAAGTAGACAATGCAGAACGCCGAGGATGAGGAGTGCTGTAGGTATTGTTTTAAGAGTGGTTTTTTTTTCTACTGGATAGGGATATTCATTGCGGTGACCTTTTGGGTTGTTGCCGAGTGATCGGAGCTGATTGATTGGATGGTTATACAGGGAAGGTATATGTATACGATTTATAGTATTAGCAACAGTTGAGCTAGAAAGGCGAAGAGAAGTGTTTTGCAGTGAATTGGATCTCTCCGTATAGGGTCGTTAAGTGTATGTCGAAATGATGAATCTTCTGGCGAGGTTATATCGATTTCAGTTTGATGAATATTTAAACGGTGTGCTCTAAAATATGGGTTATGATATTCGGTATGAATGTATATTATTATTAGACCGCGTAATCAGATGTCTGATTGAATATTACTCAACCTCGCTCGGCAGCGAGATTTCACTTCAATTATTTATTGAGGGAACCAGAAATTACATTGTATTAGCTAAATCGTCAGAGATTAATGTGATGAAAATTTTATTAAAAGATTGCTCCTTAATTTAATTTAATATGATTGTAGTCTATATAAGTATACATTATACAATAACGCAATCAAATAAAACGAGTAAATTCGACTGATTGCGGGCGACACAACGTATTTAACATATAAATGAAGCACTCGATAACTCCCAACAATAACATAAATACAAAATTAAATGGTAAACATCAATCAGACCTGTAAAATCAAAACCAAAAAAATCCACACAGATAATACACATACACACATATACACTTTTACTCTCGAACACACAGCTCACACAGGCCAAAAATAACCACGAAAAGAGCATTATAGAATCAGAGAGAGAGAGAGAGAGAGAGAGAGGATGAGGAACCACGCGTATGTGTGGGTAACATCGGGTTAATTAATCGCGCGGCTTACTTTCGCAGCGATGACTCGATTGCGCAACTGCGTCACGCGAGCGCCCCTTATAGCTCGGTCCTCAGCCCAGAGGATACACGACCACGGCGACGATGGTGAAGCTGGCTCGGTAGCAGGCGTCACTACTACCACTGTCGGCGGCTGCAGCACGTGCATCAGTGAGCTCTTCTGTTTCAGTAGGATCATGGCGATGCGAGTTGTCGTCGTTGGTCGTAGATTCAGTCAGTAGTAGTAGGATGTATCGTGCTGGTACAACGGTGTGAATGATATGGTGTTGGTCGGTTCGGTTGTAGACATTGTTTTTTTTTTTTGTATAAAGATACTGTCAGTTTTCGCAACTGTAGTAAAGAATTGAAACTGGTTTGTTCGTAAACTTTTTTTCTATTTTAGGAACACGAGGAATCAGTTCAATGACACTTGATTTTTTTATTTTCAGTTATTGCTATATTTCATCGTTCCTTTATACTTTTTTGCACACCATTATTATTTAACATTATTTTCAACACACATATATCATTCTCAGCAATACCGTGAATTCATAATATTCACTTCATTTAAATCACTCCCCCTTTTCACAACCAATACTACTACTCCCACATCAATCACCACCACCATCATCACCACTATATATGCAACCACCACAACTAAAACTTCCCTTTCCCTCTCAGTACAATAAACTTCCCGAAACCCTCACGTTAAATCCGTTCCCTATATCCCACACCTCCTACGCGTAGCAGCGCGTCGGCCAGACTGAATTGACACACACGGAAGAGGAGCAGCATAAGCAGAGCCGAGGGGGTCGGCAGGCGGCACCAGCGGCGGCCGCGGCGATGCACGCACACGCAGTAGCGCTCTGTCAGCTGCTCCGACCCCGCCGAGAGAGAGAGATGCGCGACTCTCTCGCCTGTTGATGACACTCTGAGATCGATTTTCGCGAGAGAGAGAGAGAGAGGAGAGAAGAGGAGAGGAGAAAAAAGATGCAGCAGCAGACGACGCGTTGAGATTGATGGGGGGACGAACGACAATGCGGTTCCGCTATTGCTATACTGCTGCTGCATGCGTGATTGGGTGCGAGAGGGTGAAAGAAGAAGGGTCGATGAGGCTAATGAGGTGGAGTATGAATAGAGAGGGGTAGTTTTTTTTCAGAGGAGGAGAAGGGAGGTAATTGTTGAGGGAGGGCGCGGGAGATTTCGGGTTGGAAAATTAGGGCGAGATTCGATTTGGGTGATTGCGAATCACTGTGGGTCGTAAATAATGGTTAAAATAACGATTGTTTCTTTTCTAGTTTGTTTTCTTTTTTCATGATTAGTATCATTTACTGTACTGTTCTTAATTTGAAAGGGGAAAAAATCATGTAGATTTTCAGCGAAAGTTTGTATACTGATTTTGGAGAATCATTTGTTTTTGTAATTCCGTTCGAATATCGTTGAATAGAAATTTTGAAAAATTGACGGTTGTAATAAAGACAGTTTCATTTGAAATCAGTGATGCGCATGCAAACTAAAATGAGATTTCTTTATTCGAAGCGACTCTGCGATACATCATACAGAGAGATAAGATAGGTGGTATAACAAACGAGCGAGGGGGAACATTGCCGACAAGTGATTTAAAACGCGGAAACGGCCACTATTTCGTTGTCTTCATACCTAGACACGCGCATAAATACGCTAAATTTTCTGAAAGCCACCACGGCAAATTTTACTGGGTATAACAAAGTGCCTTTCGATAACCGTTATTCCAATTCGACAGAGAAAGTATTTGAATTGGTAATGAGGGTTTTCAAATAATTTACAGATAAAACTGAAACGTACATTTTTCCCACAATGAACTCGTCAAACCAGTACAGTTGTGACCGGGTGGGTCCACATATACTTGTATTTTAAAAAGATTCTCGTTAACTTTATTTTAAAAAATTTCGATAAAAGAATAGGAAAATTATTACTTAGAAAAGAAAATTTCTTTGTTGTAATTAATCAATATCAATATTGTATGACAGTATTTTCATACGATAACTCTGAATAAGTTAATAAAAAAAAAAAGTGTAATCATCGATTATTCAAAAATGACGTATTAAACAATGTCCGATTACATCTCTCTACTTCAATAAGTGTTTACAAAAACAAATCCAAACATGAGAATTATCAATTTTTTTATTAGCTTTTCACAATTTTATCTTATAATCATGAATAATACGATCATTTCTTTTCATATCATACAAAAAAAAAAATATTTTTATCTACATAATTAAATACACAAGAATTTTAAACATGGTATACAAATACATCACTACACAATAAGTATATTTGTGTACAACTACAAAAGCTCTTCGTAATCGAACTTTAACATCTGTCAGTCACATATGTGGGTAAACAAAAGTTCAGCTCTTTTTATCTAAATTGAAAATAACAACGTTGTATTTTAATCATCTGCAAATTAATAACACACAGAGTATTTATAAATTCATTACATATGGTATGTTAATTAAATTCCTCGTTCTTACATTCCACAACAACAAACTTTCCTCTAATCAAAACAAACCGTCTTATACCAACACTCACTCAACAACAATTCTCCCCATGCCCTCTCCCTCTTTCTCTTACACAACTCCCACTATACCATCACAGCGAGAAACGATCCTTATCACCCCCATGCGCTCGCGCCAAAACCTCCGGAAGCCGCCGACATCCGCTTTTCCCGCGTCCCGCTCTGTTCTCTCTCTCTCTCTCTCTCTCTCTCTCCTCGTGATCGATATTCGGCCTTCGGAGCGTGCGCGCGCGACAGGGTAAAACACTACCGCACAGCCTACCGCACGCGATTCTCACTCCCTCCTAATAAAAAAGAAAGAGAAAGATGAAAAAAAAATTCGGGGCCACCCTACTATTATTATTCTCTATTTTTTCGTGAACACGACGCTCGCGACCTTCACCTCCCCCACGAGCGAGCGCGCGCGCTGTATCAATAATCTCACTTGCGCGAGGAGAAGGAGGAGGGAAATGGTAACAAGTGCCCGCTGTCACGACGACGACGACGACGACGAGGAGGAGGTAGACGCACAATGGGTCCCTGCGCGCTGTATAGTATAGACAAAGAGAGCGCGAGCGTCGCGCGCTTTTGACTCATTCCACGAGTGAGAGAGAGAGAGAGAGAGAGAGGCACTTTCATTATATTTCAAAACAATGTGCGGAGCGATACATTGTTGTTACTGCTATAATGCGCGTCGAATGTTCCCGAATCTAATTTATTTGTTTATCATCTATTTATTTGGGCGAAAGAAATGTATTATAAGTATAAGGCCAGACAAACGAATTTTCGTGCGCCAATGGTGTATCGGAGTCGAGGGCAAACTCCATCTGTATATATATATATATGTGTGTATACTTTATAGGAGAAAAAAAAAGAACGTTACACGCGTGTACACGCGTTTAGCTTAGACGCGCGCGCAGGCTGCAGAACGCATATACACACACACATACAGGCGAATATTACCTTTCTCGCGCCTCGGAAAAACGTCAAGTACGCCTGACCATATAAGGAAACTCGCGTGTGCAGTATCTCTCGCGCTCTCTCGCTCGGCGGCTGCGCGAGAGAGACGGAGCTACTCACTACTACTGATGCTCTCCCTCCTTTACCACTTGCTCGCGCGTATACGAGTATATATGTGTGTGTGTATATATTATATACGCTGGAGCAGCAGCAGCAGCAGCAGCAGCAGCTACATTACTCTTCTTCTTTTTTCCTTATTCTCGCAAAGCTCTCTGCGCTCTTTCGATCTTATACCATGCAATGTGGTTTCGGAGGGATGTATATTTACCTATAGGAAGCTATAACATAGGAATGATATAATACTATAGAAGATCGTAGAATAGCAAAACAAAGAGCGCTGTCACACGCATTGCGAGAGTCTCCTGCGTCCTGCTGACAGGCGGCGGCTCTCAGCGACAACAACACACACACACAGACAGACATACACAGAGAGTCGCTACTACTCTCTCGCGCGAAAGTATATACACCTTGGATACGCGACGTTTGCGAAATGATAGGCTTTAAATTGTCATAGCAGTTGATAGCTTAGGATTGGAGCAAGGACTCACCGAGCTTTGCGGCGAGCTGGATACACTCGGCGAGCGTTGCACGGTTACGAGAGCCATCGCCTCCTGCAGCTGTAGCAGCAGCAGCAGCAGCCGTAGCAGTAGTAGCAGTAGCCGCGCGACAGCGCCGCGCTGCTTTACACTCTCGTTGACGACGACGACGACGACGACGAGGATGGTAGCTAAGGGCCTAGACGATGACGAGGCCTTTGCTGAAGCTGGACACACGCGCACTCGCGACGTTCGGACGTACGCGCACGGGGTACGAGGCTCGGGGCGTCAGGAGCACCGGGATGCCATGCTCATTTTTCGCGCACATCGAACGGCATCACGCTCCGGGCCGCCATCTTTCCACATACACACAACTATACATGTGTGTGTACGTGTGTGTATATGTGCGGCGACGGTGGCGGTTGGTATTACTACATGATGGGGGAGGTGGGAGGGGAGGGGGTTACAGAGAGCAGAGGAGGATAATAGAAGAGAGAGAGAGAGAGAGATAGCGCTTGAGTGGTGTATGTGCTGCAGGGGCCAAGATATAGCGAGGGAGAGAGAATAGCGAGCGAAGCGCCGTGTGCGCGCGAAATTCTCTCGGGGCGAGAGCGCATGCGCGACGGCTTTGATAGGACGGTGGCGGCATCTTCGTAAGGAAGTGGAAGTAGTTGTCAGGTGAGATGGTGATAAGATAGAGCGATTGTTTTGGAGTTATGCTCTTTTGTTTTTGTGAAGGTAATTAGTTTTTTTTCTTTGGTATTTGTTTCATGAATAAAATAATCATGAATAAAGAGACCTGTGTATCTTCCTGTGAATGACATCAAAGCGGGTGAGTATAATTTTTCGTATAACAGAATAAATCCAATCTGTAATACCTACTGACTGTCACTATAAAATCTAATGATTTCTAATAGACTAATTTAATAGAACGTTGACCATGTGAGATATACGTAGCGGGTTAATTTGGAACAGATGTTTATGAAAATCCATAAAATAAAAACTGTTGAATCTTATCAATTAAGATTGAAATTCGAAGCAATAAAAAGAGATGGAATTATTTTTTATTCTACAAACAAAACCAAGAACATTTTCCAAAAATTTTTTATTGTTTTTAAAATACATCTGTATACTAATGATATGTACCTACGTTTTAGAATTTATAATCTCCCGCTCAAGGAAAAGCAGGGCTTACCGACACGTCAGCCAACATGACAAACTTTATTTTGATAGCAGACTGCACGAGTAAACATATGTCTTTATCTTTACATAATAATAACTTGTTGCGCCTCTACATATGTATATGGTTTTAAATTTACGCAAGCATCAAACGTCGAATCATTGCAAGTTCAGATTACTTTAACGAAGGCTACTAATGCATACTATGTATACTAGTGCATTTCTAGATTACAAATATGTGACGAAAATAATAAACAAATGTTTAGAGACAGTTTTATTTTCGAAATAAATGGTAAATAAATATTAATAACATTTTAAAATAATGTGTTTTGTTGATTTTTTAATTATTATTTACTGTTTCAGAAATAAATCTGTACTGCTGTATATTTTCAGTTGATGATTTTTTGGTGCATATGTGAAAGTTACTTTTGTCTACTTTCACTAAAGTACGCAATATCAATTATCTAGCTAGATGTTCAGTTATGAATTCCTGCTTTCTTTCTAAAAGGTAAGATTATTTTACTACGTCTAATCAATTTCTATTAAAAAAAAAAAAATATTTACATTCTTTTATAGAATAAATCCATTCTGTATTTATTGTAATTTGGATCTCTTAATACAATATACTTCCAATGCCATATTTCAGTTGCTAAAGCAAGTATACTAACAAAATAACCAATTCCTAGAGCAACCACTGCTCCTTGAAGTTTATCAAGGTCTATTAACGCTTTCTGTGTTGTTCCCTCTTGGCGTAATTCTAATATTTTTGACTGCTGATTTATATCACTCAACCATTTTTTAACTAATCCTGCTTCTATAATACGTTTTACCTAAAAGAAATGGTAGAAATTATTATTTTCCAGCAATAGTCCTGCAGTAGTACTAATGAAAAAGGCACTAACTATTTTATCAACATGATATTTCAATGGCGAATGTTTATCCATTCCAAGTGCAACAGGTGTACTTATTACACACTCTTCCATGACATGTAAATTATGATCCATAATTTTGTGATCCATATCTTGAGTGCCATTCTTTTGCAATTCAACTTCTAAAATTTGTCTCTTTACACGTTCACGCTGTAATACATGTATATTTTCGTAGTAACATAGACTTCCATTAGCAACAGCAGCTATTGCATCTTGTTCATCAGTAGTAACTGTATATCTGCGACTCAATTTTTGTAAATATTCATCAGAAGAATTTACAAAAAAATCTTTAGTTTCTTCACTCCAGCTTCCAACTGGTACAAAACTCCTAACTAATTGTTCAATTGTATCAATAGTAACTCTGAAATAAAAATTATTGAGGTAATAGGATTGTTTCTATACAGAAACACATTTTGATTTTATTCTATTTCAATTTTCAGCGTCTTACCTATCAATTGAATTTGCAAGTGTGGCTGTCATACTAGCTTTATATGTTACAGTAATTAAAATACTGAAAATCCACCACCACCCTATAAATACCCTCAAGGACCAAGCCATTGGCAAAGATGGCAAGGAAACTTGAAGTAACATACTGTATGTGTATAAAAAGCTATTTTGCACTGTTGTAAAAAGATATAATCCTTTCCATTCTTCAACAATGATTTTTTTATTTTCAACAACTTTGACATTTTTACTATCTAATAACATTTTGGTTGCATCTGACCCATTTATTGGTTTTTCTACAATATTGACATAACGTTTATAAAAGAGTGCGAATATGAGAAACATTGCACTGGCAAATAACAATGTAAAAAGAAGAGCTATCCATGTATGCAATCTAAAAATATTACACAGTTGAATTTGTTAAAAATTTAATTTTAAAATAAATTCATCGTTCTTTTACCGGAATGGCAGTATTAGAAGTTTCCAGGAATTTTCGGTAAGCGATTCAAGCGTTAAAAACGTCAAACATTCGGTATTATATGGCCATGATAAATCTAATATTTGTAGATGTCTCATAGTGTAATATAAATCGCCTAGATAAAAAGCAGCACTACCTTCCTTAGCTTCTCCAAAAAGTCCTGTAAAGGTTTCGTTTTTCATTGTACCCCATCTTTCAACTTGAATGTTGTCTGGCTGATAAAAAACAGGGTTGAAATTCAATGCTCTGGCTATGATTAACAGCATCTGCAATGTATAAATTCATGTTACATGTTATACGGAGAAGTTCATTCACATTGCTTTTTTTTTAATTGTGTTCTCAGTTTCAACTAACACCTATTGAAAAAGTATTTGCAAATATTATCTTATCTGCGATTGATAAAATTATTATCAAACGAAACTTAACAAATATTTTGAGGGAGCGACCAATATCAAGTACAAAAATCCATAACATTCCAACAAATATATTTACTTAATACTTCACGTTTGATTGCAATTTAAAAAATAATTTTAAACAGTTTCAACGAAAACATAGTAAATTAATCGTCTATCTCTACGAATTTAAATTTTCCTACGGCTGTACATACTTCAAATTCTATACCAAGCGGCTTTGCGTTGTTATCTATGTCATTTTGTTTTTTGAAATAAACTTCTGCATCTTCCGTCACAGCAGGAATATGTTCGAAAATTGCCACACTGTAATAATGTAAAAGTAAATACTATTATCCATTATAATCGTACTCTTCATTACTACTATTCGACGGTATTTTCTACCACAACACGAACCGCAATTTCTGTTTCCGAAGATCCATTGTTTTAGCGGTAAAGTGGTTGGTGCCATAGCGAAATCGATTCTGGTACCAGGAATCGACGTACCTCGTAACCACCAAACCTTTTGCGCGCGCCGGAAAGGTAACGGTGTCAAGATCGTACCATTCGTACTTTTGCAGTTCTCGATCTTTACCGCGTCGCTTGTACTCCACGTAATGACGAATAAATATTACGTTAATTATTCTGTTCCACAGGTATCGTAATTCAGCGCGGAATATGCGAAAGTCGTAAACTATTACGAATTTGCCTTCGGCATTGATGAGCCGTTCTCTAAAACAATATTTACTTTCATGATATACGAGAAAGTCAATTACAAGTATATAAAATAATAGGATATAATGATTCATGTAATTTACTCTTCCGTGTATTGAAGAAAATTGGCAACCTGCAATCCATTCGCCATTAGAATAAGATAGACATTGCAACCTACATATTTGCTTTCTTCTAAAATACGAAGTAGTCGCCTTCGAGGTGGAGCGAATTCTTCATTCTCCCGGACTAAAATCTACACAAATGAAGACAAATTAATAATAACAGCTTTTCACTGAGCCGAAAGTATAATAAATTTAAATAAAAAACAATTAAAAAATATACACGGAGAGAAATATCTTATGAAAATTTCAGAAAATATCTAGTAAAATTTACTATAGTGCTCTACTAATCGTA
>JAYJLV010038744.1:0-24390 GCA_036873485.1 Torymus texanus
TTCGTGGCTTTTTCTAGGTGAGATTCTTTTCGTGGCCAATATTCATGTGGGATTGTTTTCGTCGGAGCCGGCGATATATATATACTTTATTACTTATATGTTTAGGTGTATATCCATTTGCATTCGCACAACCGTACGCGCGTCGTTTTATTTAAATAAACGCGTATTATGCGGTATAAGCAGCAGTGACAGCGAGTATACTGGCTTTCGTCGCGTTCTTTCTTGGGTGAACACATCGTGACGCTCGATGACTAACGCGTTTTCTCAAAACAATTTAATTCGTGCAATCATCGATCTTCCCGATGCAATTATAGACATATATATGTATATGTATATTACGCGTCGTATTTAGAGATTGTTTATGTACCAGCTATGCGTGTGAGTAAACAGATTTTTGCAGACGCACATATACACTCTGCATACGTACATATACAGTTTTCGTTTGTAACTTTTGCAATCCGCTTACTGCGTGTATATATACGTGTGGAGACGTGAACTCGCGCGGAAACTTTGATTCCCAATAATATGTCGCTCCCCATGTATATATACTATATATATATACGTACGCGCAACAACCGAGCTTAATTGAACTGTCATATGTATACGTTGCGTGCGATCGCGTGATACAATATGTGTGTGTGTGTGTGTGTGTGTGTGTGTGTGTGTGTGTGTGTGTGTGTGTGTGTATATATATATATATTCCCACACGTTCTTTTGTTTATTCTCTTTCATGTTATTAAACGTTTTGTTTTCGACGTTACATCAGTTTAGTATAGTTTTAAAATCCGCGCGCGTATGATGCATTATATTGGTTGCATGTAATACATTGTTTGTTTACGTTCATATATACGTTTGTTTTGTCATCATGTATACACGATTATATAGATATAATTAATTTATCAATCGACTCGCGGGTTATTCCCGACGCATTTTAATCCCGTCAAACGTTTATTAGAACGAAGTGAGATTTCATATATATGACGCGCGTAAGATGGAACGTGAGGTTTCGAGGAACACGCACGCGTACGTCAGACAAAAAAAGCATCTGGCGTTTCTTCTTTTAAATTTTGTTGCTGTTGTTTTTTGCCAACTAAACGTCATTAATAATAACATGATAAGGAAATAAAAAAAAATACTGAGAATAATCAGTATATGGTATATGCTATACATATATATACATTGTGTTATACTACGATCGTATACTATATATGATATGAAAGAAGAATCGAAACGACGATCGTAAATAAATACACATGTGCGCATACCTATACACCGACTTCATCATAAATTTCGGTGCAAGTTATATTATACGCGCGGTGCAGCGAGTTTTTACGATCTATACTACACGTCGTCGGCATGTAATCCTTCGTCCTTATATACACACACACACACACACACACACACACACACACACACACACACGCGCGCGCGCGCGTTTTTATACAAATACTCCATCGTTCCCTCGTCGTTAACCCTTACATATTACCGCGAATTTCTTCCCTTATGGTAGAGAAACGACCTTATCAATCCCTTCCGTGCACGCATGTAACCCATCGCGCTTCCTTCATCCAAACTTTCCGCGCTCGAATATATATACATATATACACGCGTCATTGCGATTTCGGAGCAAAAACATACGATGGCGTTCTCGAGAACCGGTCCTTACCTATACATACGTATATACAAGTACTTCATAGATGAAGAAAGAAAAAAAAAAGAAAGAAAAAATACGTCAAACTTTCCGCGATTGAACGCAAACGAGAGCATCATAATCATCATAAATAAATAAATAAATAAATAGATAATTTACAAAAAATTATAACATACCTGGTTACGTAAATCGTCGTCCGGTGGTGCGTGGCACTGACAGTCGTCGAGGTCTATAGCCGGGTGGCCCAGTGTCTTCCTCTCTCTCTCTCTCTCTCTCTCTATCTCTCTCTCACTCTGTGTACATACAGAACAGAAGCGGCACTTTAGTACTACGACCTATATATATATATGTGTGTGTGTATGTATGTGCGTACGTACACCTTATATATACGTGATGTATATTATGTATTATAAAAGCGACCGGAAAGATATAGAGAAAGATTCATTAATAACAACGGCGCCGGCGCCGCTACACACGTAGATTATGAAGATCGTTAAGATCGTAACGTACCAGACCCTTGCGAGGTGATTTTCTGTGATAAGTTTAAGGATGAAAGGAATAATCCGAACGCGCACGTGTTGGAGCAGATGCAAGAGTAGATTATTATCGAATCGGAACGTGAAGTGATGGTGCCGGTGAAACCGGAATATACACATGCAAGGTATGCAGGTATATTATATGGATTTTCAAAGGTGCACGATTATCGTAACGGCTATATACACTTGCAGCGCTGTGATTAATTAACATTGCGCCCTTCAATTATAATCACAATCTTTCTCCAAGTGAGTATATGTATATATATATATATACATAAATCTGCAACCAAGAGGTGAGTGCTCGAAAGAAAACACGTTCTCACAGATATTATATACATACAGACACATACACATATAGCCGAAAAATGTCACGATCACGCGATTTCGGAGTCGTCGCCGTTACGTCACTATATATGTACGTACGCATACACGCGCGCGCGGGAAAATCAACTTTTTTACACACGGTGGTGTTGTATAGCGTCACTTTCACTGTATATGTCCATTATATATGTGAATTTTTCAGGTAGATATATTATTATATATCACGCGTAACGCGCGTTTTGTACTAGCAAATTTTCGCGCACTCGAAGGTCAACGCGCAACGCGGCGACGGCGGTTTCTGCACTCTTTCGAAAGTGCGTCCGTAGAGAACGCGCGAACTGTACGCTTGTATGTGTATGTGTATATATATATAAAACCAACAGTCGGCACCCACGCGTACATCCACGTGTATATATTGTACCGATCTCATATAGTATATACACTTGTTGACACGCGGATCCCTTGCCGTACTTAATAAAAAAAAAAAAATAAAAAAAAATATCACTGCACACGTACAACTAAACGTCTCCAAAAAAACAATAAAAAAAAAATCACTGAAATTTCCAAAAAAAAAAAGAAAAGAAAAGAAACCCGCTGGTCCCTGGTTTCTCCCTCTCTCTCTCTTTTTCTAAATTCTAAAAAGAAAAAGCAACTCTCTCCAAAACAAAAAAGAAAGAATCCAGTCACACCTTGGTTCCTTCCTTTCTTCCTCCTTTTATTCCTTACCCTCTTGTTTCAGCAAAAAACTTTTTTTCTCGATAACAGCAACAGCAGGAAACCAACGCACTAATACAATCTATACAATTAATAAAAAAAAATTTTTTTTCTCCAAGAACCGCGCACTATTATATATCTCTAAACGACAAGAACCAAACTATATAAACCGGCAACAGCAGCAACAGTAGCAACAGCAGCAACAGCAGCAGCCCTAGATCAGTAGAACGTACACACGCGACTGCCGTCTCAACACCGTGTGTGCTGTGCGCGCGGCTTTTCGCCTCTCTCTCTCTCTCACTCACTTTTGCCTCGCGCGCGCGCGCCACACGCTTTAGGCGGGGGAAGCTTACGAGTGAGATAGCTTCGGGTTAGTATTGCTGTAGTGCGAGTGAGAGGAATATAACCGTGCTTCGCTGCGATTCGTCGCTCACCTCGATTCCGGCGCGGTGGCGTGATCACTCGGGAGAGGAGGCTCGGCTGTATATACTCGTGTGTTTCTCCCCTCTCCCTTACCTCACTACTACTCTGTGTGTATATGTATAAATATGTGTGTGTGTATGAGTATAGGCCTCGAGAAGTCGCGCCACGCGCGCGTTCTCGCATCGGGGCATGCATAAGCCGCGTTCCTTGAATGGCTGATTCACGTGTGTATGCTTGTATATTGTGTATGCTTGTATATTGTGTATGTATATGTGTGTGTATATATATATATGTGAGTGTAGGTCGAGGAAGGATCGAGAAGGATGCGATCATTCATATGAGGGTGGTAGTATGATGCAAAAGAGGGATGCAGAATGTTATGTAAACTTATATGTTCTCATAGGGGTAATACATATATATAGGACAAGTGGAGCTATATAGTATAACAGCGTGAAAATGAGAGATTTTTTTCATTTTGGAAGTTTACGATAGTATATATACTATAGTATATATATATATATATATATATATATGAAAGTTGAGGAGGAGAGTTGGAAGCCAATTTCTATTAGCTGCTGCTGCGGCTGTGGCCACAAGAGAGTCGTCGACGTGGTGTGCGCTCAACTGCAGCGGCGGCTGCGAGCGGCATGTTTTCTTACAAGCCGTACGAGCAAGCGACTCTTATTTCTACTTGTTCCCCCGCTAATAATATACTATACACTGCACAAAGCGAAGAATCTCTCTCTCTCTCTCTCTCTCTCTCTCTCTCTCTCTCTCTCTCTCTGTTGCCGTTTGTGTTGTCTCTCTCTAAGTCGACAATAATTGCTCTCGTTATATGTTGCATATATATATAAACGCGACATTAGCAAGCCGTTAAATTACGTATTAATGTATATATATGTTATAATGAATATTATAGTTGACGTAAGAATTGAAAAATATATAGAAAAAAAAAAGATTTAATTTTTCGTGACCATGTCATCATAGAATATAATTCAACACAGACAAACACACGGCAACGCTTCTATATAATGTTAATGACCCACTTCACTGGCTCACAAACACAAACATATATATACAACTCATTCTCTGTTTTCTTTTTCTTCTTTTTATTTCGCATATATATATATACACACACACAACTATCGCGTAATTAGTGCAAACTTTATATCTGAAATATAGAAGTTGTAAAGTTCTTCATCTTCTTTTTCTCAGCTGCGCTCCGATTGAGCGCGGAATTTGGTATCCGTTCCGGGTCAGTGCGTATTGAAACGAGCAGAAATCGCAATCGAAAGCTTATTACTCATTATCGTCTTTATATACACATTTTAGCCAAGTATAAACATATGCATGTTTTATTACAATAATCGAGCGATAATTGTACCGAAATAAGTCGTTTTTTATCTTTCCAGTCGTTGCACTCAAAAATTATATCGGTATGTATATGTATAATTATTAGTAAAATAAAATAAAAAAAAAGAGGAGCTCGAGGTCCCTAATTAAGCATATATATAAGTCATGCCAAACAATGAATGCACAAGTATAAATTATATTATTATATACATTCGTGCTCCAATAATCATCCGAATTCCTTCGAAATGATCAACTCGAATCCTATATATATTTGCGACAAACCTCTTAATTAAATACGTATGTATCGAAAAATAACGCTACCATTGTACTTCTCATCCTCAAAAACGAACAACCATCATTTGTTCACCACAATCGTTCTTTTCATATAACAAACGCACACACACACATGCATATATATCTATAATACCCTACAGAAGAATACCCATTCGTATAATATATATGTAAAGAATAAAGCACTGCAGAAGTTGTGTGTATATATATATATATATCCCTCCTCCCTCATACGCCGAACCTCGCGCCATACACCGAAAGACATAATCAGTCCATAGCGAATTCTCTCTCTCTCTCTCTTCCATCTCCTGGCTACTATATACACGTTTACTATATACCTCTTTATACCTCTTCTCTTTAATTACAGTAATACCGGTATAATTCCGGCAGTCTGCACTGCCACCGCCATTGCCGCCACTGGGCACGCACTTTGTGCGTATATATACACAATAATACTACACCTTATTTTTTCAGCTTCTTTACACACATACATACATACACCGATACATATATATCTATACTTGTGAGGTACTTGCACGTTATACGAGAAAAGCATCGTTCCTTGCGAACCTCCTTCGTATATAATAATTGTTGATCTAAACCGGGACTGACTCTTGTCGCTACGGAAAAGGAGCCGGCGGATATTAGCTCTTTGTTTTTTGCGTTCATCTCTGTGTGCCGTAACGACAACGACGACGATGATGCTGTTGCTGGGGATACGAATGGAAAGAAAAAAAAAACGTAACAACAGCAGGAGTAGTACGTTTATTTCCGATGGACTTCCACGAAAAGTTTTCTCGCTAAAGTTATACGAGCGCTGTGGTAATAACATGGTTCAGTGAGCTCGCACCGCGGTTCACTCGCGATGATTCCATTGTCGTTGCGAGTGGATTTTCAATTGTTATATTGCGTCAGGTAAGAAGTGCGATGATAAGAGACTAAGATCATTTCGTATGTATATACTTCAGAAAAAGAAATTTTTTTATATTATAGGAATGTCATTAACTATTAACGAATCGACATATTTGGATATGGACAAACGAATATTTCTTAATTTAAGAAACCACTCGTTTAACATTGTTTCTTATATTAAAGTCATGGTTCCTTAAATATATTAAGACACATTCTTTGGCCTGCGAAATGGAAGGACAAAATCACATTCCTTAATTATTAAGACATATGAGTTTCACCATAAAAAAAACGGATTATTTTTATTAATAGCAGGAGAATTTAATACTGTAAATTATTTCTTAACAATAATTGAATTTGCGTTCATCACAAATACTACTCGCGTATAATATTTAAAAGCATAATTCGTGAATTGTAACGATTTTTTTTTTGGCCTGTGTATATGTACGTATTTGTTTATATAAAGTACGATGGCGTGATGTGAGCTTTGGAGGGAAAGAAAAGAGTAATTTGCAATGCAAATATTGAGTCATTTTGAAGAAAAACGATTCAAATATACGTGCGTATATATGTGATGTCGCGAATGTACAAACATAATAGACTATATATATAAGTACGATGGCGTGATATGCGCTTTGGGGGAAAAGAAAAGAGGAATTTGCAATGCAAATATTGAGTCATTTTGAAGGAAAACGGTTTATGTATACGTTTGTATATATGTGATGTCGCGAGTGTACAAAAATAATATAGACTATATATATAAGATAGATGAGTCGCGTTGACTCTGAGTCAGTTGACGCGTGACTTTGCAATTTAATTTGGAGAAAAGCAAGCAGAAAAAAAGTATGTATATAGTTTATATAATGATAATAGAATGCGACTTTTGAACCGGAAGTTTAATCGTACCATCCGCTATAAAAACAATACTTCGGGTGCTATACTGTCGTAAAAAGAAACTCAACGTCGATATAAATTAATAACTATATACGATTCTATACCACGTGCCACATGTACAACGTGAGTTTCGATATAAATTACGAGGGACTATATATATATATAACAGATAAGTAGCCGAGGATAGACCGCGCGTGCGCTTCAATTCCGTGCAAATTGCCAATAAAAGCGAAACGAACGAAATTTCTCCTGCGCGCGGTCGTCGTTAAGATAACTTTTCGATTATAAAGGCGCGCGCGCGCGCACACGAACTCAACGCTTATTCTGGACGATGTACAGCGACGCGCATCTCTCTCTCTCTCTCTCTCTCTCAGTTAAACTGGACACAAGTGATAGGCTATATATCCAGAAAAACTGATCGGGTTTCTACTAGGGTGCGTTTTATGAGTATTGTACGCGAGAATGCGCGCGTGGTATGGAAGAGGGAGAAAGAGGAGTTTTACTGTTTGCGCACGCGTACGTGTAAGGTATATATGTATGGTAGTCTTGGCGTCAACGGTTTTTCACATGTATATATATATAGTGAGGGTAGGTAGCATCTTGTAGGGGTTAATGTATGTATGTTTGTGGACAATGAGTGGTGTGAAATGTAAATTGTTAAAGTGATGTGAGATTTGTTCTTTTTTTTTATTTAATTTTTGTTACCATTGTAATGAATTGGATACTGTTGTTTTGGTGGTGTACATGAAAAGTGGTGTATATGCAAGCATACCGCTTATGAACATCACAGGCCATACAATTTGTGTTACAATATTTTTAAGAATGGATAAACTTTTGAACGAAAGAGACGTTGCATATTAAATCGAAAATTTGCAATCATCGTGGACAATTTTCATTGAATTCTTTAAAGATATGCCTAATCGATTATATTGTGATGATTAGTTGTACTCAGGCAATACTTTTTTTTGGAGCATCCACAATTTTAGTAAAGCGCAGATTTATTATTCATAATAACGAAATTAATTTTAATATTTGAAAGAGTAAATATTATATATAGTACTAAAATAATGAATGCTCACTATTCTGGTAGTACGCGAGTTTTAAGTAGTGTAATAATGACTTTTCACTATCTTACATTTAGAGATTCTATTTAACGTGAGTCATGGCGAATGACTGATTTCTCATCTATTTGGTGTGAGATTTTCAGTTGTTTTCAATACATATACATTCGTTATTTACTTATATATAATTAAAAATTAAATAATATTTCATTGTTAATTACTAGAAAATTCACATAACTGTTATATTGATAAGAAATGTCAAATGAAAGCTATCGCATACGAAAATTATGCACGACTTAGTGGCGTATTTAACATGATTAAAATAACTTTTTTTAACAAAATGTCGATATTTTAGAAACAGCACAAACCATTATTGATAACAAATCTTAATCTTTTTTGTTTCTTAACCGTTTTTAAAAGAATTCAAAACCTAGGAAGTTATAGCCAATTGTTTATAAATCATGAATGAGGTTATGGAAATAATTTTTTTTTCAATTGGCTATATAACTTTCTGGGTTCTGAATACTTATAAATTTTTCCATCGGTAAGTCAACATGAAATTACTTAAGGAACAAAATGAGATCTCGAAAATTAAAATCGGTTAAGAAACAAAAAAGATTAAGATTTGTTATCAATAATGGTTTGTGCTGTTTCTAAAATATCGACATTTTGTTAAAAAAAGTTATTTTAATCATGTTAAATACACTTTCATCATAATATATTAACTATCTCAATCATTTTAAATAAATACATGCGCCGGCATTCATAAAAAGTGTGAATATATCACATCCTTATATGACTTTAAATCCGAACATAATTCTAAAACGTTTTACTATCGCTCCCATTCTTACACCACCGACTCCACTCGAAAGATCGAACGATATATAAAACTGTACAAATTTATCCTTTAAAGAACAAATCCCCCCTACACATCTCACAAAATCAAACCCCCTCGTTATACAAACGACGCATTCTCAATCATTCATCAGATAAAAGACTTGCCACCACATTATAATATATATAACACCAGCACAATTTCGAAACAACCAAAGCACCCCTTGAAGACACTCACACGCGCTTTACACGCTTCCACTATACATAATAATAACAACAATTCGACGAAAAATCAAAACATCCCGTATAGCTTCTCCCTATACATCTCCCCTTCCTCTCACGTGTGTGTGTATATATATATATATATATATATATATATACACATACACAGCCTTTGAACCGTACACACATATATATACGTACAATCCGTGTACACGAGAGCGCGTAGCACTTCGCTCAGGCGGCTGAAAAATTGATGAAGACATCCATTACGTTTGCACACCCCACTCGCACTCGCGCGCGTCCCCAAATAGAAAACCCGACGGTATAGCGGCGCGGGTTCACGCACACGCAGATATACGTATATAAAACGTGCAAGTATATATACCTACGTTGATACAGGAACAAGGAAGCTAAGAGAAAGATATACATACATGCGTACACGTGTATATATAGATAGATACCGCACGTACCGTAAGGGAACCAGAGGGGGTTGTAAGCGCGCTTAGAGAATCCCTCGTTATCCTTATCGATCCTCGATCTCTTAATCCGATCTTATGAACTGGTGAACTCTCTCTCTCTCTCTCTCTCTATCTTTCTCTCTCGCTAAGATAGCGATCCGCGTATACAACAGAAGATAGTTGTCGCAACTCGGTATATATATACAATACTATACTGCTGCAGTGCGTATAATACGATGTGTCTACGTGCAAGCACGCGACACTACTAGATTATTATGTGTATAGCCGAAGACGCGCGCGTGCGAGACGCGTTCCAACTCTCTCTCTCTCTCTCACTTTACGCACACAGAGAAATTCCTCAAGCGCTGCGATTGGCTAGCTCTCATTATCGTCTTATCTCTCGACACGCTCGTCTTTCTATGTGTATGTGTGACGACGATGGTGGTAAGGCTGCTATGGGTCCTGCGTTTTACGGGGCGAGGACTCGTGCCAAAGTCGCGCGCCGCACCGATCGATGCTCCTCTCTCTCTTTCTCTCTATACTGTCCTCGCGCGCGTGTAGATGGGTATGTGTACGTGTGTCTATGTATATATATGTATACGTGGACGAGTGAAGGATTTGAGATGATTTTTCAGGATTTTATAGGAGGGGCCGAAAATGTTGGGTTTTATCAAGATCGTGATTTTTCTGAAGCAGGGGTAGAAGAAGGAGAGGAGGGACCGACTATCATTACTTACTCGCCCTTCGTCTATGTATGTATGTATGTATGTATATATGTATGTGTGTGTGTGTGTATATATAAGTGGAGGCGGAGAGTGGATGATTTCGGTGAGAAATGTGCTTGTAACGAGGTTTTTCTTTGCTATATGTATAGATATTATAAGCGTTGGAGTTCGTATGTATCTGTGTATTATGTATTTATGTAGATGCGAGGTACGTAATATATGTATTATATATATGGAATGATGTATATAATGATGATGATGGCAAACGAAGCGAGGGTGAATGGTGTAATGAATATATATATATATATATATATAAGTGAACGAAGCTCTTTGGATATATCGACTATTTATAACAATGTTTTAGCTTATCTCTATATATGCTGCGCGGTCGTTGCTTTATTTTGAATAAAGTGTATTTTATCGGACGATATAAACGTTAAAGCTCGGTATGTGTAAAATCGTCCCGAGATTGTTATATATACTGGCGTGAAGAGGGTCTCAGAGAGAATTGGACTGAGGATGGGGTGTGAGGCGAAAAGAGGAAGTGTCCGCAGTACTATAAGAGCTTATATATAGTATAAGTATAATATCGCGGTTATATATATATATATATATATATATATATATATATATATATAGGGGCTGATTTATGAGGGTAAACATACAAATCAGAATCATATATACTTTATAAATCCCACGATCATTTTTTTTCATAAAAAGGATCATTGGTTTATAACAAGTCAGAACATACAGACGGGCGTGTTTGTGTGTGTGTGTGTGTGTGTGTATATATATCGGCAGGTCGACGAACACCTCGATTTATCAATTAAGTGCGAGTTAAAACTTTTGATTTGAGATATAGGTATATATATATATATTGGTATGGCGTTATATAACGTAAAAGCCAACATACGTATACAATCATTCATCCGTTAATTAATATACATTTAATACGTTTTATCGAGTATATTTTGTCCATTCATCATTTAGATTTTGACGCATATTAGATGACGCACATTTGTATATACGCTTCGTTTAATCGACAAATTTTTAACGTTGAAATCATGAAAGCTTACAGCAAACGCTCCCGAAACAGAGACAAAAACAAGTAAAAGTAGAATATTCCGAGTAATTACTCTTCTGCACTTCTCTTCTGCTTTTAACCCTTCTTCTTCTTCTTCTTCAATTCCCCTCTATGCACACGCACACGCATATACCTATATCTTCTCAAGTACGTCGAGCGCGCAGGACTAACGAAGTGAAAACTACAACGGAGTAAAAGTATATATCTATAAACGTGCGTTACAAACGTAAAACTGCGCCTATATACTAGTATATAACGGACTGAAGTCTATACTATATAGGTATATATATATATGGAAAGAGGGTGCGAGAAGGTATGTATATAATACGAAGAAAGGATAATGCGAGGGAACCGAAGAAAATCCTGAACGAAAGGCGCTCTATAAGGTATAATAACCACAGTAGACCGCCGTGACAACGTAGACGCGCATAAGGATGGGCGAAAACTACTGTAAATGTCCTGAGGCAGCACGCGCACAGTGTGCGGTTGTACAAAAGACACGGCGGCGACGACGACGACGACGACGACGACGACGGGAAACTAGCAAAAAGGGAGCGAAGGAAGAGAGAGAGAGAGAGAGAAGAGAGAAGGAACGAAACAATGCTTCGAGGGAGTAGTAGTAGTAGTAGTAGAGAGGATATATATATATATACGAAGGAACGAGGAGCGCTGTAAAAACGGGGGAGAGAAATAAAAGAGACGCGCGCGCGCGCGGAGAGCGAGAATTCGAGGAAACGATCCCTGCCTCTTTGCTCTGTTCTGTTCTCTCTCATTCTCCCCGAGGATCACTAATAAGGAGCCGCTGCTGCAGTGCCCGCAGCCGTCACTCGCACACACACACACACACACATATACGTATATGCTGAAGCGGCAGCAGCAGCAGCAGCAGTAGGAAAATGATATAGTAGCTGATGGGCTCATGGCTAGCTAGCTCACGGTTTCTCTGTAATGAAGGGAGAATAAGAGAGAGCCGGTGGCGATCATTCGCTATGCGACGCGTCTGCACGCCATTTTTCATTCCTTTATATATAGATATATAAGCCACCAGCCGCATACTCTTGAATCGAAACTACTACTCTACCATATATATATAAGGAACACTACTGTACCTCGAGGCGTTCACTACGGGGGGTCACGTGTTTACGATAACGCGACGCGGTGCTGTATAATATAACAGGGGAGGGTTTGATTCGTTTTCGATTGGTTTCGAGTATAGTATACGTTTACGCGAACACGATGATTTGACGGAGTGGTGTGTGTGTGTGTGTGTGTGTGTGTGTGTGTGTGTGTGTATATATATATATATATATGTATATAGTGTCAGATGGTGTGTGCGCATTATATACGCGTGTGGCTGCGTGGATGCAAGATTTTATGGGTTGTATAGTGGCAAAGGACAGATGTGTGTCGATGTGGAGAGAGAGGGATGGTATGTAGTGGAAGTTGTTGTTCGAACAATATGTGTATTTGATATTTCGGGTGGTATGGGATTAGCTGTGAGAGAGAGAGAGAGAGAGAGAGAGATTGTAATGCGTATAAGTGAGTGGAATGAATTTCGGAGTGGTGGTGTGTCGATTGGTTTGGTGGGTATATAGGGGTACAAGTGGTGTTTGTGTATATATTGGAAGTATTTTTGGAGCTGAGTTTGAAGTCAGTTTACTTGTATGTACTTATATATGCGTAAGTTGTAATAAATGCGTCTTGGAATTTGGAGTTACTTTTGTTTGAAGTGACACTATATAAAGTCTATGTTCAATTTTATTATTAACGCCTTCTATACCTTTTGTAAGAGGATTATTATTATTCTTCCATACCAATATTTTTATTCGTACCATAAGTTTTTTTTTCTGCAATACATCGATATTACTTAATAATCTTCTGTGCAGTGATATCATTTTAAACCGCATTGAAATCGATTGCATTCGTATTCAATTGTAACAAAAAAAAAGAAACAAAAAACTTTAAAGTATAATCTTTTAATCCTTATAGATACCTGCCATTGTTCCCTATAACTCTCTCATAACATCACGAATAACACCTTTTTAGTTCAACTCTATACACACACACATACATTTACATAGCGAGCCGTGAGTGACTCTGAGCCGGAAATCTCACAATATTTCTAAAACAAGTGGAAATGTGTCGGTGGAACAATACATCGAAGTATCCGCTCACTCGCGCGCTCCACTTCTGTGAAAACATTTCAAACATCGTTCGGGAAAACCTTTTAAAATACCCCCTCTCTCTCTCTCTCTCTCTCGGTCTCGTTCACTGGAAAAGCTTCCAGGAAAATTTTCCGCGTAAACCCCTATATGCACATCCCTACTGACGTTGTGTGTGTATGTGTGTGTGTGTGTGTGTGTGGATACACACGTATAGATGGATACGCACGGGAAAACATTGTCGTCAAAATCACACGTGACACAGTTCTAGCGAATAATATAATATTTATCGGTTCTACGGAAATGAAAATAATTATTTTAATGCTTCGTTTTTTTTTGCGTTTTTAACGCGTTAAGCGTGGTTATAATTAGAATTGTTCTTGTTAACTGGTTACACTGTAATAATGTCCATTGAGGAAGTGGTTTTTTTCCATTCTTCTTCCGTGGCAATGATACGTGGCCGTAGTTGTTTCTTTGCAAAAGTGAGGTATATCAGAGGAAGAAGTATAAATGTTTTTCATTTGCATGTAATTAAAAGCATTTGCTATATGTTAATGTTGAATTTTTACTAAAGATCGTACAATGAAATGCTTTCACGATGTACGCGAATGCGCTGCAAATAGGCGTAATAAAATGCCAAAATACAAATATATTTGCAATCGATCCGCGGTTTTATTACTCCCAAGAAATATACAACGTTCTAACGATATATATATCAACAAATGATCGGATCATTTGATAAAGTTAGTTTGTTTTATTTACAATAGAATATTCCATGCCAATGTTATTTCCGAGTATCATTAATATTTATGAAGCTCGAACTCGATTATCTCTTCGTTTTTTCACTTTTTTTATGAGTAAACTTTTGTAACTTTTTGTGCGTCGGATAGCGTTTTTCGGAATTTGAAACAAAAAAGACTATATGCTCAATTTGAAATGTTTATAGGAAATTTCCTAAAATGAAAGTCGACGATATAAAGATATATTTATAGACTCTCCGGGAAATTCTTCGTGTTGAATAAATGCAATTTGAGGAGACAAAATTCTTGTGATAATGGTATAAAAAAGATGGGCTTTATTAGGCTGTCTCATTAGTCAATCGTTTTGTATTGATTATTACGGATGATTTTGTAATCGTTATTAATGCAGATACACGCACATATTTGCATATGAATAATGAAAATAGTCAATATTAATTGTCTCAAATCATCGTTTTTCCAAATAACTCTTAAACAGATATATGTATAATGTAACAATTTTTAAAAATACTTTACGTTTGAAAGTATACTTATAAACTTTGAAACATTGTATTTTTTTCAAAGCTTATTACTTAGTCAACTAATATATTATATACAACTATATAAATTAGACTCAAGATACAATCCTATAATTACAACTTATATATTCTCCGAATAGACATAATAAAGTAGCCGTTCGTTCGAAAACCACAACGACAAATAAATATAGAAAGGACGACCCAACGCACGGATGATACCTCAAAATTTATATTCTATACTACAGCTTACACACGTACCAGGAGAAAAAGCTTATTCATAATCCCTCTCGTCTCTGATCGCTCATCTTTACACTCTCTCCCTCTTTCTCCTCTACACACACACACGCACACTATCTATATATATATATACTGAATTTCCCATCATCACCATCACCTTTGTACACTCATCACATATATACGTGCACATATGGCTCTCGCGGCACAGTACGTATATATATACATACACGCTAATTAAAAAAACTCTGTGCCCGGTAGCTACTACTATACATGAACGATGGTAGCGCATCGGCTGTCGGAGGTTCGCGCTGCAGCCGTATATAGTATATTATATACATATATATATACATTATAGGTATATACGGTGTATATAACGACGATGGGGAAAAGCCGGCGGCGGCAGACGGTGAACGATTGCGTTCACGGTCAATTATTATTAGGGCGTTTGCCTTGAGAGAGTGAGTGAGCGAGAGAAAACAGGCGAGAGCGCGCATAAAAGGGCGGCGCGCACGCTTTTGTTATAAAACGGCGTACTGCGCGAGGCGCTCGCGTCTATATGTACAATGTGAAATATGCAGATGAAATTGAGAAAGAGGACTGAGGGTTGTATAGGTATAATATTGATTTTTAATATGTATTATATATACATACACATAATGTTTTGTGTTATACGCGTATAGGTTAAAGAGGTTTTTCTCGAGGTAAAAAGGACCTCGGTAGTAG
This sequence comes from Torymus texanus, assembly GCA_036873485.1. Taxonomy (NCBI): domain Eukaryota; kingdom Metazoa; phylum Arthropoda; class Insecta; order Hymenoptera; family Torymidae; genus Torymus; species Torymus texanus. The sequence goes on from JAYJLV010038744.1 coordinate 15,875, forward strand.
TATATATAAGCAGTACGAGTTATGTTCTCACGGTAGCTGCTGTTGAGGTCTTTTTGCGGCGAGCGCGAACTGCAAGGGGTACATAAATGCGGAGATTGAATGTAATGGTGATTGCTGGTGCGATATATATATGTATGTATCGAGAGATAAAATATCGATATCCGTATATGTATATCTGGGCGGACGGAGCGCAGAAGAGAGAGAGAGAGACGACGATTTTGATTGTTATTGTATAAGATTTTTTTTTAACGAGTTTATTCACTTCAGAGATTATGAAATTTTACGAGTTTATATGGTTGTTTTCTTTTTATTCGACGTTATATCATTTAACGGATAAGACTATATTATGTATAATATATTATTAATTTCATTGTTATATAAGGATGTAAATTACTGATGAATAATAAATATGATTACAATTAATTATTTTATATCGTTTAAAACTTACTTCTATACATTTTTCTATCTAGTTTTTAATCTTTTCTTTTTAAATTGGTGTACATTCGAAATTTGTAAATAATGTACTTTTTACCGATTATTGTATTGGTTATTATTCGAGTTTCTTTTGTAAATGTTTTACCGATTTACTCTTAATCGATTAAAAATATTTTTAAATAATTTACAATATCCACTCCAAGCTTTTCAAAATTCGTTATTCTCATGTTACTTGTTTCACTGTATATAGCTCTGGTGGTCCTGAACCCACCTTACTCTTTATTGTTGCGCAAGTAAGTATAAGGGTGGCCGGATTGCATCCAATATGCTAATGCAGAGCTACATATATATAACTCACGAAGAGGATTTCAAACAGCTATAAAACATATACCAACAAATACCCACTCGAAATTGTTAAATTATCAAAACAGTATAGGATATATTTTATGTCATGACTATTATTTTAGAAAATTTTTATAGTTTATAAACAAGAAAATAACAAGCTGTTTTACCAGCTAGGTTAGTGATCACTTGGCGTCCTACCCTACCGATACAGTAGCACGATGGCAGCACTTTCTAACCCTCACATCGACCGTCACAGTTCGCAGTGCTCGCTGTCTGTCACGGTCGATATTCAGAAGTAAACAATCACAGTATCACAGTATACACACGGCAAGAAAAGAAAAACAACGTTGAATGTGATACCTTGCGCTATATTACCAGTATCGTTGCTGCACGCCAAGTCCAAGACTTTCGCAAGCTCGCGCCAAACGCGAGGAACAAAGGCTCATACGCGTATATAGAGAGAGAAGAACAAGCAAGACAGTAAGCATTGCATAAAGCCGCTGTCCCGGCATGTGCGGTGAATACATAAGGAAAAAAAAAATCGGCGCATAGGTACGTACATATACAAACAGACGTGCGTCAAGAGATAACTCTTTCCCTTACGTAATACCGGCGAGCGGAGCGCTAATCTTGGTCTTTAACCCTGAGTGGATGCGTGATGACGTTTTGCAGGTTGGCAGAAGAAGGAGGAGGAGGAAGAAGTTTGGCAGGAGGAGAGACAAGAGGATAGAGTTGATGCATGTATACCAGGAGACTTGTTGCGAATGCCAAAGAGCTACTGATGAGGCAGCGCTGCTGACAATGAGTAGACGCTGGTTCATGTGACCTATAATAGAAGAGGTAGTGGTGGTACAAGATTGTTGGGTGGTAGTTGCGATGAGATGGGTGGATTGATATTAGGATGTTTTGATGTTGGGAGTAGTTTTGCAAGATTATAATTTTAATTTATATTAATAGTATGTTACAGTTTACAGGAAGGATTGATTTTATAATGCAATGTTGTATAAGATATGCTTAAATAGAAAGCAAATTGTATAGCATAATGAAACATCTTTTTATTCTGCTCCAAATTTGTAATGACATATAAGGGTAAACGGTATCAGTTGAAGAACAATTATTAAATAAATTAACACAGTATTATAATGGTATGTTGTAAAAACTGTAATCATTAAAAAGAAAAAAGATTTGATATCAAGTTTGTTGCGATGCAACTAGTAGTCAGTGAGATCATAAAAATTCATGAGATATATCCTCTGGAATATTTTTTTTAAGTGTTTATATGGAATGACATTTGAAAATGTTAATGCTTTTAATGTCACATAAACTTGGAGCATTTGTAAAAAGTACGCAATATACTATAACCAGATTCTGGCCAGAATTTAAATACAAAATATGCATTAAATTTACTTTTAAAAGTTTCCTTATGATCAGAATAAAATTCTCCAACTATATAACTATTTAACATCACTTTAGAGCGACGTTTCAAACACAAATAATAAACAAAACTTAAATACCACTTTCAGTGATGATGCACCACTGATGCATGCAATGGAGGACCAAATTCTCGACGCCCAGCAATGGCGAGTCGAAGCGCAGGCTATCATCAACGACGTACGGGACCATGTACGCGAGCTCCGAATTGCTTCTTTACCTAGCAGCAATCATGCGATTCATCTCAACCTCACCACGCTTGAGGGTCTTGAGTTCTGCGTTCGACTGTCCCTGCAGGGTTTCAGTATCGTTGGCAACCGGCACGAATGCACGGATAACGCTAGGAGCGAGGACGACGAGTCAGCGGAGTATTACGAGACGATATACGGATTGTTGAATTCGATCAGTCCACAGTATAGAAACTCGTTTGGGAATAGTTTGCTGGCTAGACTGCAAGAGCTGAGTGAGAGCCAGAGTTGATAGGAAGAGGAAGATAACAGGATTTTGTATTGTATGTGTAAATATTTGTTTAAATGTGGCATTATATTTTAAATACGTTTTAACAACGATTGTTTTGTAAAATAAGTCTGCATTACGCACTGCATTCGATAATTGAAAAATTCGTAGTAGAATATCATTGTAATTACAAATATTACTTGCGTCGACTGCAATTTACCATTCACTGATAAGAATTTGATAAGAACGTTGGGCAACTTGGTTGTGGGGAGGCAACTTGGTGGTGGTGGGGAGTCAGATTGTCCTTTGCTAACAATACATTTTTCCAGGTTTTAATTGTTTTATTTCAGATTCTACGGGGGTGATTATAAACAAGGGCAATCTGACTGCCATTAATATTAAGTAATTTAATGTATAAGACTGTAAGACCGATGTAAAAATTCTTATCAGAGAATATCATTGTGATTTCACTTTTGTCAGTAGCTTTTTGTTTATAATGTAACTGACTTATCTTGATCAGTTAGCCAATTCCATGAATGTGATGAGATTTTATATCTCTTTCTTAATGATAATCTTATAAGATAAAAGAGATTTATAATTTTGTATGCAAGAGTATTTATTGGTAATAAATAGAACGAAATTATGTACTAAGTGTAAACGTTAATTTTTTATACAGAGTCTCATAAGGTGATGCTGATGGAAAATAGTTAACAAATTAACTCATAATCGGACAACAGCTTGATTTGCATGAAAACAAAGCCTCTATTAAAAATTATTCCACTAAGGCAGAAACTACCGTAGTAAGAAATAAACATCCAAAGCTCGCAAAATTAATGAAAATTCCAATCAAACCCACAACAATCGCCAATTAACCTACTGCAATTTTGTCTCTCGCATCGAATATACCATCGATGCACCTGCCCGTATCATCTTCGGTTTCTTCTCTGCTTACCCAATTATCAATTATTATTCATCTCTGCGCATCACACATTCCTCTCTCCTTCTCATCGCTCGTACCGAAGGCCAACGGACCATATAATAACAAAGTTTCGCAGGCTTGTTAGACGATTGAACTTGCATCTATACAGCGGCTCGCTATTGCTATATGTTAATGAGACACGAGTGAGTGCGCGCGCGTACTTGAGAAATCAATATATCGCGTATAGCGACACGTGCACTGAATATCTTATATTCCTTATGAATATGCTCACGCGTGTGAATATGCTCTTCCTGATAATGCACTTTTGCTTTATCGGCTTGGTTTAGCAGCAGCATCCGTAATGGAAGGAGAGATATTGGAAGTTGGAGATGATATTATAACAGCAGCGAGAGGTGAAAAGCATCTGGAATATCGAAGAGAAAGCGAGGAGTTGGTTGTTGTTGTACAATGTTTGCTGCTTCCATCCACAGGTCGATGATTGGAAAATGTGTTTGTGCAACAATGCGAGCGTTAAGAAATTATAATACAATTTAATGCCTTCACTATGTGTAAAAAGGGTAGTGTATAATTTTAACTTTTTTTTTATTTTTTTTTTTTTTTTTTTTGTATTCAGAAAATGTTGACTAAATAATTAGTGGATACATATAAGATACGGGGAATTTTTTAAAGAATCATATACTGTCGTGTGAAGAAACACTGTTCTCGGAAATAACAAGTAAATTTATTAAATATTGGCGTTACTTTAACTAATTGTAATTTTATACTTTATACTGAGCGTTTTTTGTTGGGGTCGTGCGACTTGAAATTACGTCAAGTCTCCGTTCACATTCGCGATTAGCATTATAAAACAACATAATAAGAATAAAAAATATAAATATTTAAAAGAATAATTTTTTAAATGAAAGAATTTCAAGCCATTTACGACGCTTACAATACAAGTCTAAAGATTAGCCATTTGCGCAAGAGAAATAAATACTGCTTTCAAGAGTCTTTTTACGTCGTTATATCTATTGTATATAAAAGTTGAAAATTACCTTCTCTTTTGAATAACTCGTATATACAATATCATCGTTACTAATGATGTTCAAAGTTCCCATGGTTCGAAGGTTCCACAAAAGATTGCGTAAATCACGCTAAAATACAATCGCGTTATTTTTAAACATAAAGGGAAGATATAAGTGTGTCACGGCTTGAGTCGTTAAAAAGAAAAAAAAAAAGAAAAAAGGAATCCTACTCCAAATCGTTTCACATTAACGAAAAAAAAAGAGAAACGAATTCCCGTATAACAATGTAAATCCCTATATAAATGCGAAACTCACTACCCTTTACATAACTCACTTTAATAATAACCCATATACCCGACAATCGTTCTCCCATCAATTACTGCTCGCTCGCTAGCGATGTGTAACGTTAATATACCTCTGACTTTTGGCCGCGAAAAGAGGAAATATTCAACTTCGACTGAGCTTGGCTTTTTTCCCGTTCGCGTGTTGTGTGTGTATATATATATGTACACACGCGCGTTTGGACACCTGCTGCCAGATAACGCAGCGTCGCGGAATTTCAACAGATCTAGAATGATGTTTTCCGCGTAGCAGAGAAGAGAGAGAGAGAGAGAGAGAGAAAGAAAAATGTATGCTATTACAGAACGACACCGATGTTCATCACCATCATGATCATCATCATCATCGATACTCTTTGCGGTATATGTATATATATATATACGTTACGTAAGCCATGTAATAATACGGCAGATATGCACAGACACGTGAGTACATGATGGACGGATGGTACGCGAATGCGGTCGCACGTGCAGAAAGTGAGAGAAAAAGATTTTGGGAAAAAATGTGTGTGTGTGTGTGTGTGTGTGTGTGTGTGTGTGTGTGTGTGTGTGTGTGTGTATATATATATGCAGTTGGTTCCAGAGTTTAAGGGAACTAGAGTATATAGGGTATAATTGTATATATTATCTAATTCGGCTTGTAAACTTTTTTTATAAAGTTTTTATATTTGATGAAAAAGGAGGACGAAAGAATGCGCATATATATGTGTTGCAATTATAGTTTTATATGATGCAAAGATAGAACATCGTTTCGACAACTCTTCGAATACCTAAAACCATTGGAAAATTCATCGATCGATACAGCCAAAGCTGTTTATATATACACACACATACACTTGTCAAAATCCACTTACAGTAGCGACCTACAATTACACAAACCATTTCACTAAAATAAGAACACGACTTGCTCACATAGCCTCTGCACTCTCGACCATCAATACACCGAGTATACGTATATATGCTCGTTCTTCATCACCCCTGTTCACCCCGATTTTAAAAATACTCCCAAACTTCAGCTACTCCGCGCAGCTTTTCATTCTCTCTCTTTTAATTCGAATTAAGCTGCATCCAGTATAGCAGCAGCAGTAGCAGAGTATAGTAAGACACGACCTCTTTAGCATCATCACAATGCTATAACTACCAGCTGGATGGTACTCGAGGTCCACTCAACCGCGCGAGCTTGTGCGCTTAAAGATCCCAGAGAAAGAGAGGAAAAAGTGAGGCACGCGAATGTCATACACACATATACACAGATACACATGAACATGTTCGGCATAAAAAAAATCTCGGTACATATATATATATATATATATATATATTCGTGTGCTGGGTGCACGCATGCGTGGGTTGGTGACTATTTTTAAGGCCCTATTGTTAGGAGATCAAGGCGCAGGCGTTAAGAGTTTAATGATTCACGCTTGTACAACTTTCTTCTTTTTTTGCGTATAGGTATAGGTATACATGGGTAATGTGTATTATATATATATATAGAAAATGAAAGCTGCTGCGTAGGCTGCGGGTGCCAATAAACGTATTAGTGCGAGTTTGTTGGCTCGACGATGACATTGTAATTGCGATGATCGTGAAGTTGGCCAACGGGGAGGATTTGGTGAATTTTCGGGAAGATTAAAGAATATAGTTGTTGGACATTGGTATGGATGAGAGTAAACGTCGCGAGTTGTTGAATTATTGGTATAGGATTAATAGTGGATTGGTATATAATGTTATCAAAATTCGTTGTATAAATGGAATGTGTTTTTGTAAAAATAGAAGTAGAAGGTATGCATAAGGATCGAAGTCATTTTCGCAATGTTGTTTATTTTTGGTTACGCTCTATATTAGGATCAAAATAATTAAAGGTGTTACGTAGTGTATAATGATTTTTCTATAAATAAAGAACGCTTTGTTTTGAAATTGAAGAAAAAAATAGATATGCAGGTATGGAATAATATATATTTACTTTTTTTTTAATGTTCCCTTTTAAGTATATGTTACTTCGAAAATTACTGTACAATCAATAACATTTATCAGCTCTACAATTTACAACCTATAATTTCCTATATAATTAAACATTCAACTGCTGCAAATTTAACTCCAAAATGACCGATATTTTATAGAAATTTGTATTAAAAATGTTGTTTATCGATTACTCATTCCAAACACACACACACACACACACACATACACGTGACTACCAATCGAAAACACAAATTATATACCTCAAGAATTAGACCGTAATTAGGCGAGCGCGCAAACATACGCGTTCGTCGTTGCGACCGACTTATTAAAGAATCAATCTCCCCGTGGGTATAATTTAAGACCGTGAATCGACTCATCGTGATACTTTGATTCAACGTAAACGTTCGAAGAAAAATGTGAAATCATCGTTGTAGTAGTAGTAGTATAGTCATGCGGGCGATTTTCTATAATAGAAAAATCCGAATTCGGAACATATATAGACGCGCGTGTGTGCGTATAGCTTATCTCTCTGGGATAAGCGGCTTCTGACTTTTACGAGGAAAAAGTGCGATGTTATATATATAAACGATATGAACGTTATTTGAAAGTTATTTAGGTGGGCCGCCGCTCGTGCACGTGAATATACATAGATTTAATTGCTTTTCGATTTTACGATCGTTATATAGAAATGTTCTGGAAATCTGCGTGCACGTGGTCTATGCGTAATTTTTTCTTCCTCTATATAAAGGTTATTTGTGGAAGTTAAATAAATAAGTATAAGAGAAAACGTTAGTTACGAAGGCACGAGTGGATGAATAATTTTTTTTAAATGCGTCAAAAAGTATACTTATGGACTCATAGTCGAGGAATTTTTTTGTTCGCGTTTCCTTAAATAAATTGTGCAGTAATCGATGTGTTATACTTTCGCACAACAAATTGATATTTTATCTTATCGAAGAAGTATCTATCTATATATATATATATATATACAAATAATAGGTAATTACATTTTAAAATAGTACTTTCCTGTTATATACAAATAATGAATATTATAAGTGAAGCTCCAGTATTTTCGCAGAACATTTGTTATGCGTATAATGTTATCGTTACCCTTCGATGCTCGCGTTCTTCGCATCACAACAACTTCAACAAGTATATAATACTTAACAAAAGTAATCGTTTTGGGAAAAAAAAGCAGGTAGCCGCGTGCTGGTGAACTCTTTGAAGTTTAAATATTTAATTCTCTTAGTGGTTTTAGCGCTGACTCAAATAACCATTAAAAGTTTATATACACACATAGTAGATATGTCGTGACTCGTGCGCGCGCGCGTCGTATATATATATATATATATACACACACACACACACACACACATACACACACACACACCTACCTAGTCTGCTAATTGGAGAAAATATTTTAAGGTTTCAACGACGGTTGTCTCTCTTTTGTACTTACTTGTTATATATACCCTTCGAAATGACCATATTTTCTTGTCGAATTTTTATATAGGTGTAGTTTACTTTAATGACGTATCATTAATGGAAGAAAGCTGTCAATTGTTATCCTGAAAGGGCGATGATGCGTAATCTCGTATAATCCAATTT
>JAYJLV010038755.1:0-24389 GCA_036873485.1 Torymus texanus
CACACACACACACACACACACACACACACACACACACACACACACACACACACACACACACACACACACACATGTATTTGAGTTTTTTTAAACTTTACGTACTTTATTAGCAATTTCATAACGATTATTTATTTTAATAAAATAATTTTATATCGTTTTTTGCTGTAATATAAGAGTTGATAGCCATTGAAACACGAAACCAATAGATTATAACGTTAGTACATTGTTTTTCTCACTTTACGTGAACAGTATTGTTTTTCATGTATATGCAGAAGAGGAAAAGTATTTTTCACACATTTTAGTATTCGTATTTTTCAAAATTATGTAACTGTAATCGTATTAACAGCATTGAACGTTGAAAGTTAAAGCGAGAGAAGCTTAAAGTACAGGTCTAGCTGTGGCATAAATAAAGCCGAGGGGCAGCAGCAGCAGTGGCTGCAGAGTGGTTGCATAAGAAAAGTAGCTTTTGCGATGATGAGATGGTCGAGGTTTACGGAAGGAATATATTTCTCCGGAAAATGGCTTTATGAATATCCTCAAACTTTTATTGAATAAGTCATTTCACCTTTTTTATCGTTCACGCGTCTCTTCTTCTCTCTTCTTTCTTACATTCAAACGGTACTTGCATGATTGTCGAACAAAAATAGTATGAAGTTTTTTTACAAAAGCATTATATTTGCATAGCTGTTATGTACAAAAATATACATTTCTGAAAGAAAATTAAAGAAAATTTTTTTTTAACTTCTTCATAAATGTAATTTATTGGCAATTTTAGCGTTCGAAAGCAATTTACAAGTATTTATATAAGAAGTTAATTATACAAGTAAATATAATGTAAAATTATTAATATTTCGAATGAACAACGAATGAATGTTTATTGAAAACATTTATTATAAGCAAATACTTTTCTTGTCACACAAAGAAATATATAGAAGAATGGCTTTCTTTACAAAATGTTTATTGTATCTTATCATTGTATACAATTAGGTCAATATCTAAGTAAAAGTTTTTCCTTGTAATATAATTCTACTGGAAAAGGTTTTTTCATCTAGTTAATATTGAAATTCGCGCTAAAAAAAAGTCAACGTTTCTTGTTATCCATATGAGGTCCATTAATCTAGATTTGAGGACGACTTGAGAAAAGTTTCTCACATTAGAATTGTAAATTTTTTCGGACACGCCTCTTCCTGATCGAAAACAAATGTCGACGTCACTTCGACGACTCGAGAAAATAACGTTGAAGAATATACGAACGATAACGTTATCTAGCATCATACGAAATTGTCAGAGCCGAAATTAACATATTCTCCGAATTTTTATTTGTCAAAAAGTCATTAAATACCATTAAATATCTATTTCATTTGTATACTATTACAGTGTTACTTATGCATATTTATACTTAAAAAACAATTCTAAAAGCTTGCTACCTAAATTGAATAGAAATAACAACCGACACGTTTTTAGCTCTAGCTTTGTTCAACCTTATGTTCTTTCAAAATATTACAACAAAATAACGGTTCTTCACACGGTAAATTAGATCAAACGTATAACTTTATTTTGAATATATATTTTCCCTTCTATATAGCAACACACAGTATTGTCGAGGAGAAAAGCACACGCCATCCTCAGAGCGTTTCGTCGCGCTATATTTTCAATATTCACGTTGAGCTGTAAAAAGGTAGCCAAGCATAAAGCGAGGGACGCGCGACTCAAAAGCCAAGAAGAATTGTCGAAGAAAAGGGGTGACACATCCCGGTGTGGCTCTCCTGAGAAGCAATAGAGGAGCGTCTTGCCTCGTAAAGCCATTGACCCGCAAACCTTGTTCGTGGCCGACATGCACACACGGCACAGCACAGTGTGGCTGCGCCATGGTGCGTCGCTTAAGGAGGGAAAACGCGTTCTCGTCGTCGTCGTCGACGCAGTGACGCGACGCTTTCCTTCTCCTTCCTCTTCTCTATACGCCATCTATCTCTCCTCTCTCCTCCGCACAGCTCACGCGTCGAATTTCCATTTTATCCGTGGCACTAGCGTACAAGTCGGTGTGCCGCGGACCTTCGCGGGCCCTATAGTATAGCTCGCGCCTGCGTGACTACGGGATATTGACCCACTTCGAATTTCTCTCTCTCTCTCTCTCTCTCTCTCTGTCTCTCTCTCTCTCTCTCTCTCTCTCTCGCGTGCGCGCGAGTGTATTTTCGGTAGAGAGAAGAGGGGAGAGAAAGAGAGAGGGTCTTGTGTTTTTCCTTGCGCACCGACTCCGTTTCTTTTTTCTCTCCCCTTCTTTGTGTATCTGTGTGTGTGTGTGTGTGTGTGTGTGTGTGTGTGTGTGTGTGTGAGTAGCTTTTCTCTATACGACGTTCGATAGTTGGTGGGTGAGTCGATATACGTATAGAGGTGAGCGCGCGCGCACACGCCACCTTCTTGGTCTTTTTGGATTTCGAGGATTGTCAGGTTTACGAGGCACTTGAGTGGAAGCGCCTTCGATCGGATGGCGCTCAACTGTATAGGTATATATAGCTACTTTCGAAGTGATATTTAATTGGCACGAGGTTTTATTGAAGTTCTTTCGTCGTTGTGTGTACATTGTTTTTAATCGAATCCAAAATGATAGCCGTGATTTGATGGCGATATAATTTGTAACTTTATTATGGAGAGTATTATACAGTTACTTCTTTTTAAAAAGTCGTTGATCAATTAGAAAAATTATCTCATAAATTCCGTTTGACATGGTCAGTGCCACTAAAGCATCAGTCGACTATGACATCAATCTTCTTAATGTCGTCCCAAAAAAAACCTGACATATCTACGTCACTGTTCGAACTGTTCTAGAACTTTATTATCCTAATTATTCACGATTAAAATTTTACAACTGACAGTAAAACATTTTACACGAGCCAAATTAACAGCAATCTTTGCTATTCCGGTAGGAAAAAAATGACATCAAATTTCTTGTACGTACTCGAATTCAAAACTTCGCACGTTCTCCTAATCAAGATCTCTCGTAAGTCAAACTAATTTAACACAAATTAGCCGGGCCAACTTCACTCCAACACCGATGAAATCCACAAACAAACAAACAGCTGAGCACATACTACTCGAAAAACTCTCTTCACTCCTTGAAACACATACACCTCTCACTTTATTTATTTGACGAAATGTGTATATAACATCAGCAGTCCGCCTAAACATCGCTCGATTTCCAAAGGATCTTCAAGCGAACGTCGCTCATATTATATATCCGCACACAGCAGAGGAGAGCAGCAATTATACGTCTTCGAAAATAAAAGGCTTATTTATAAATCTTCGCGATCGTTGCGCCGCACAGACGCGCATCATATACATCACACGAGAGTTCGCGAGAAAGCGCGCGCGCACGTTTTCTCGCTCGATGTTTTTCGCGCGCGTGTTAGTGCGCAACACCTTAATGCCTCGTGTAAGTAAATATAGATAGATTCATCGACTTTAAGCCGTATAAAGAGAGGAAAACCTGCCCGAGCGACTGGACACGGACGCGATCGCGTTACGACCCTGCGAAAGCCGATGTATAGTATAGTGTCCTAAGATTGCGACACAGGGATAAGCTGATTTTTCTTTTTTCTTTCTTACTTTGGTTCAGTTTGGCTATTAGTAAATTTTTAAAGTGCAGTTGATATGATTATATCAATCGAATTGTCAAATTTGTTGCATGATTTTGCACTTTTACTTACGTTTCCGTATACATATCGATTCGTTAAAAAATAATGGATATATATTTTAAAAACACGTTATCTCGAACAGTCTAATTGCCTTAATAAGATCAGTTTAACTGTAATCATCGCCGATAAATGCACATGTTTAAGTAAACACTTGATACGGCCAACTGGAAGTTTAAATTTCTTTTTTAACTTGATATAGTTAAAGTGTGTGCGGCTGAAAACTGCCTTTCTCGAATGAAATGAAAAGCAAACTGTGGTGAAAGTTAGCGATTTAACACGGGTACTTATGTGAGTTAGTAGATAAAGCTCGGCAACGCTAAGTCTATAACGTCTGATGGGATAAGAAGCTCTTCCGCGCCCAGCTATTATATATATATATATATATATATATATATAAAACTCGGTATCAGTTAGTAAAACTTTGACCCTGTTTTCCTTAATTTTCCCTTCGTTACAGGAACTTTGTAAATCATCGATTTTTCACACTACACCCGACAAATGTGTCCATAAAAAGGTATAGTCACATTAATAGTTCTTACGCAACTCTTTTGCACGACTTTTCTACGTTTTTCCAGTTCTTATCTAAATTACTTCTTTCAATGCAAAGAAAAAGCTACACTCGTATAGGCTTTTGGACGATGCAAACTCTTACGAAAAACAGAGGATATTAAAAGATTTTTTGCAATATTAACGTTATGAAAAAAAAATGGTGTGGTAAAAAATACTGCTTCTTTGTACAGGTAGGCTGTAGTCATTTTAAAAGTTTACCAGTCAAATCAGTAAAAATGATTAAAGAGACAATAAAATTCTGTAATTATTAGTAAAAAGTTCTACAAATATAACTTTTACGGTCTCCAGTAGTAAATTTTACAGAATGGTTAATCTTTTTTCCTGCTACAAAAAAAAAAAACGTTTATTTTACTAAATGTTTCTCCAATTTACTCTGGATCAAATGAACCATCACTATGATCATATCAAATACATTGACTTCAAAAATTCAAAATCTTTCTTCTTCTCGTTTTCAAGAAAATTAATTTTTCTTCCCACCTCCGTCCACGACCGCATCCACCATGCATCTCATATACATATCGAAAGAGAGAGAAAGAGAAACACATACATCGCCACCGCCTACACAAGTGCACGCGTGCCCACGTGCTCTGGCGTCCGCTGCACATGGACAAGACACGCGCTAGTGCGCCAATGACACGTCGGTCCTCCCCCCTTTCCTTCCCCCCTTGCATTCTCGTGCAAATAAGCCGTCATAATTAACGAGCGCTCTCGTCGCCTTTTTTGCGTTCGCGCGCGTGAAGCTGATTGCGCGGAAGTCGCGAGCGAGCGGGACGCGTTGAATGGAACTTGATTGCTGCTCTGCGTTTTTCGGGGTAGAGGGGCAGTAGGAAGGCACTTTGGTCAGGGGGGGTTAGAAGACATGGAATTTTGAGTGCGGTAGCTGGGATTTGATGGCAGAGGAATATGAAGCTGGAAATTTTTAAGGGGGAATTTTATGGTTGAGAGACTAGAGACAAAGTTATAGATAGTTTTTATTCAGAGTTTTAACCGCGTTTTAATTAAATTTGATAATATTATATGTTGGTGAATAAAGGTTGTATTATTACATAGTCGTAGAGTTAATCAAAACTTGAGTTGGATAAAAGTCCAATTATACATGATGCACAAATAGGTCAAAAATTTTGTATACTTCAAATTAAAGTTTATGAAACGCATGTAAAATTTAGATATCTACGGACTTTTGTACACTAATTAGTGTAAACTATTTTAAACAATTTTGTTTTTGTAAGTACAAAATTTTAACTACGATGAGCAAAGAGAAAGGTGAAATTCGAAATGTTTGAAACTTCATGAAAAAAAGCGTTGCGAGTATTTAGATGGTCCAATTATTTTTTTTTCTTTTTTTTTAAGAGCTGTTCTAAAAATAATTGAGTTCACTCAACTCACGAGAAGAAGGTCAAATTTGAGCATATTCGTCTTGAATGCACTAAAAGGTTTAACGTTGAAATTTTTTTCCTACTTCAAAAGAAACATCAAATTAGAAAATGGAAATTTTATTAATAGAAATATCCTTATTTTTCATATTGTTATTTTATATAAGAAAAATTTTTTACCAGTTAAAACAACTCTTGATGGAAATTTTGTTATTTTAACACCAAAGTTTATTAAAATAAATCGCAAAAACCGTCATTCTATTTAAAACTTGATGATTTCAATAATAATTATATGGTTATTTTAAAAGTGCCTTTGTGTTAATTATAAATTCAACGTATTAAATATTTTAGTAATTTTATTCAAATATTATGCTTCGCGCCTATAATCTTGTAGGAACAAACATATTATGCTGCAGCTAAATTATTTTACATTCGTGGCAGTAAAAATAAAATTAGTTTTGCTTACATATTCTCCCAGAATTATAAAAGTACTTGCTTTTTAAAGTTTACTTTTGCAAAACAATATACTTGTTTAATAATTGTCATTTATCACAACTTACTTATTATTTGTCAATTATAAAACCTATAAATTTAATAACTTTAATATCAATCCCAAGAAAAAACATCAAAGTAAATTTCGACCAAACTCGTCGATTATTCGCGAAACAATCGAAAAATGATTATTCTGCAAAATAATCGTTTAACTCTAAAATGAAATTTTCGGTGCAGGTACCACATCTTCGAAGAAAATTAACGACAGCTTCGAACATAACCTCAAACCCTATGAGCTGAAAATTTCTCCTTCAATATTAACGGAAAACACTCGAGACCACGGTAACAAACATCCGCAGCGACTGTGCAACCAATCTAGTCTCCCGAAAAACCTGCCCTCGCCCCACCCCTTTGCCGACACATATATACATCACACAGGCACACGCACACATTTACAACGTATAATACTATACACATAGCAGGGGCACGACCCTGCGACCCACCGACAACACCTCGACGACTCTTCTTCGTCGAGAGAGCATATCACCTGCGACCGACCGCGGCGCTCCTCGCCCCGGAGTCTTCCCTCTCTTTCTCTTTCTCTCACTCTGGCTCGGGTGGCGGCGGCAGCTCTCGCGCGGCAGCAGCGGCGGCGGCGGCGAGAGTTGCCGTGACGCGAAAATGGCAGCCGTGCGCTTGTATATGTGTGTGCCTCGCGCGCGTGCGGCCGCCCGGAAAAACGGGGGATGGGCCGCCGCTGCTGCTGCCCTCCTCCTCTTCTCCTCATCGTCGTTGGTCGTCGTCGTCGTCGTCGTCTTCTTCTTCTTCGATTTCCCTTTAGCAGGAGAGTGAACGTGTGCGTCTTCTTGTTTCCATGCTCGAGAAAAATGTAGGTGAAGGGACGGCACAGGGCCGATGGGCGGGCGAGATTATAGGGAGAGAGAGGGAGAGAAAGAGAGAGAGAGGTGTATGCCTCGAGGGAGGAGGTCGAGTGTATGGGTATGTCGTCGGGCGCTCTCGGGAGGAGAGGGAGAGGATCGATCTTTTCGACGGTACGGTATGGGAGGGCTCGAGGATATTCGGGGTTTGCCGAAAGATCGATTTTTGTTTATATATAACATTCAGGATGATGCTCATTTGTGTAGGAAACTGCAAAAGTTTACAGCTATTTTTAAATAACTTCAATGATATTTAAATTAGAAATGCATAATTTTATCTGGAATCAGATGAACAAACTTTCTAGCTGTGATCGTCGACATTGTAGAATATAGAAGTAAAGCAAATGAAAGAGATGACGAGATATACGGGTATATACAATGAGGGACGATGGGAACAGATACGTGTGTACATATACACAGCAAGTAGGAAGAAGCTTTTCCTTTTCGCGACCCTTGAACTTCTGACAGCCTCGACCGAGTCATCGTTCCCCGTTTGTCGTTTACGGTTATGTCCGAGCGAGTGAGCGAGAGAGAATGAGAGACGGCAAATGCACTGCAGAAAAAATTCCAACTAAGGAATCTCCGAGGTAAACGCGTACGTATCCGGAAAATTAAAAGTAAACGTCGTCGAACTCTTATACACATTACTCTACTAAGACACACTTATTCTTCTCAAACAATTTCCTTATTTGTTTATTTAATTTGAAAAAAAAAGTGGCAAGTCAAGCAATCGAGCAGGCAAGTGCTCGATGTGCAGTACTGACAGTTTTATGTGATAATAATTAAAGAGAAACTCCTTGGGACTACCGCTCATATTGATTTCTGATAATCAATAAGAAGCAAAATCAGAATTTCCTAATGTTCTTTGTACAGAAGCTTGTTATTTAAAAGCATATAATTTGTAAGAATTCAACTAGCGTCAAGGAGTTGGAGCATTAATGCTCACATTTTTTAGGTATTATTTTTAAATATTTAGTCGATAGTTGTATGTTAGTCCAGTTATATTTCAACAAGTCTATTTCAGGCAATATTGAAACCTTTCAAGGAACATCCGGTGCTACTTGATAGTTAGAAATTTGAAATTGACTTGCTATTAAAGTTTTCAAGACTTATCGATTGATATGCATAACTGTTGAGAATACTGTCAAATGCAGCTACGATGTAACTGATTTAAAAACATAACCTTAAAAATGTGTACATTGCGCAAGCAATAACAAGACTTATGTACAATTTTCATCAACATTAAAAAGCCATGATACAATTTCACTGAATTTTCCAAGTAGATCTATAATGTAATCTTTCAAGAAAATCAAATTTAATTCATAAATGAAATTTATTGAAAAAATTTTGTGAATTAATTGCATTCTGAAACATTTATATTTGTAATAATAAAGGAAATAAACCTTTGTAAGTTTATTTTCTTGTATATTTCAAATATTTAGTGGATTTATTTCAGAAGTCAATCTAAATAAGTAAAGGGTTTATTAAAATATGGTATTAAATTAAAAA
This sequence comes from Torymus texanus, assembly GCA_036873485.1. NCBI lineage: Eukaryota > Metazoa > Arthropoda > Insecta > Hymenoptera > Torymidae > Torymus > Torymus texanus. Next base: position 8,575 of record JAYJLV010038755.1, read on the forward strand.
CAAATAGGATTTTAATACTATTAATTAAATTGAAGTTAAATTATTTTGTAAAACAAGTTCTAAAGCACATTCATTTTCGATAGTGCGACTGAAAAATTTTATGGACTATGTATATAAATAACACTGGATGTTATTAGATGTAATTTAGTTGAGTGCAAAATTCAATTATAAAATTAGAATATCAAGAAAGTTTATATAAATCATTTTTTTGTCTTTACTGACAACAATACTAAAAATTTTTCTTGTCCTTCAGAAGCAACTTCAAGTTAAACATTTTTACAAAACAAAAAATCCATTCTGCAAACAATGCAGTTGTGCTAAAAAAGTGACACGTTATTATATCAACTGAAATTTGTAACTTGCATGTATACCTTATTAAGTTCATGATCTTGAACCAACTGGAATGTATATATATCTTGAGTGAGTTGAGAAAAAATTCTTTATGTAACAACAAGGCAATAACTTGTTTTAGGTACCAGTGGCTTATAACAATCATAGTGTGTATATATATATATATATATATATAAATTTCTTTCTCTTAATTAAATCAAGTGTACCTTCTATTGCACAAGTTAAATGTATTAGTTAAAGCAAATTTTCTAAATACATCTATATTAGTCCAATGTGTGTAGGTATTAATAGGAGCATTGTGTGATGTACTTTAAGTCACCTCATCAAATACGCATGTGTCTATCAGTAAAATTTCAATGTTCTCTTGCCAATTACAGCAACAAAATATGAAATTCAGTGAAAATGTATTTGTATACTTGGCAAAATGAATATCTAGGTGGTATATATCTCATCTTATGGTACTCACTGCTTATCTTCATTCCACCAAGTGGCGGGTTAGCTGGAGGCTTGTTGCCCTCGGCGAAGGAGGTGGTCCTAGGTCGGCCGCTCATCCTGCCTATTGCTCCACCACTGGCCGCCACCTCGGCCACACCACAGCCGCCTCCTCCTTCTCGTTTCTGTTACCCTGTAGGGTCTCAACTTCTTTGCTGCAGCTCTTGCCTCTCTGGCTTTCTTTCCACTGCTACTACTGCTTCCTCTGCCGCTGGTGGCTCTCTTCTTGCTCACACACTCCAAACTGGAACCACCCTGCCAATAGTCTTGCTCACTCTGGATAGCATGCACGAAAGCACTATTACAGATGCCAATATGTACTACGCAGCAACTCTTTATCACATCTCGCACACCGAATACTACTACACACTGCTCTTCCTAGCCAAATGACCTATCGGAGGAGCTCCTGGCACACTCAGCTAATGACAAGTCGTGGTTCAGGCTTTGCTACTGCGAAGTGCTCCAGGAGAGGCCAGCGAGTGCCTGGAGGGGTGGTCCTCTCCGGCGGCACGAACTCCTGGTGAACACAACGACTGGCCGTATAGGCGCTGAGGATGGCTGACGGGCGCGCCACGCGCGTGTGAGCGAGAGAGAGAGCGGCGAAGAAAAGCCTCTCTCTTTCCCTCGCTCTCTCCGTGTGCCTGCCTGCCTGCTTGGCTGCGTGCGTGCGTACGTACGTATGCCAAGTCGTCGCGCGCGGGCAACTGGCTGCACGTATACGCGTATATCCGGGGCCTGGCGCCGCCGCCGCTGCTGCTCCTCGTCCGGGCCGCGCGCACTCGCTCGTCGGCTCCTCGGTCCGTCCTCTTCGGGCGCACACGACACTGGGCGATGGGGAGGCGGCTACTGCGGCCTGCTGCTGTCGTCGTCCTCGTCCTCCTCGTCCGTCGTCGCCGAGAGCTGCTCACACTCTCTTCTCTTCTCTTCTCTCCTCCCTCTCTCACTCTGTCTCTCTCTCTCTGTCTCTCCTGTGAGAGAGCCTCGAGAGCAGTCGTGTAGGCGAGATCGCGGAGCGAGCCGATGTTTTCCGAAAGGCGAGTACGGCCGCGTGCGCAGGAACCGCGCACGCGCACTATGTCCGTCGTCCGCCTTTCTCTCTCTCTCTCTCTCTCTCGCTCTTCCTCACTCTCGCGCGCGCAGCTGTGTGCCACTCTATCCCTGTCTCTATCTCTCTCTCTTCCACTAGAAAGAGAGAAACGGACGCGAGCGCGCGTTCGCGCGGCCACGGAGAGCTTGGGAGAAGCGGATCCTTCTCTCTCTCCTTCTTCTTTGGCTCCCTTTTCTCTCTGCCGCCGCTGCTGCTGCTACTGCCTCACCCGCGCTTGGAGCCTAAAAACAGACACGTTTTCGATTCATCAGAAATGTGACAGAGAGACAGAAGCGTTCGCGCGTTACGCTAAGCGATTATTAGAGGTGTCTTTCTTTTGGGGGTGGCACGGTGTGGTGAACACCTTCGCGATATATACACCTAGCTATACTCTCTCGTTCGAAGAGGAGGGGCTACGTCCGGGAAAAGCGGGTAAACGCGTCTGCGTGATACGAGGGAGCTGACACGGGAAATCGTATACATATGACCATTTTCCACTCGTTGTCTATATAGCTTTCTACCTTGCAACCATAGCGCGCACCCGACAAGAATAAAAGCTTGACAGTTGACGTTAGCTGGGAAATCTATATGGCCACCGCGAGAATCCAAGAATCCCGCTTCCGGATTTCGTATTGATCAGTATATATAGAAAATATCGAATGCGCGAGACGTGAAAAGCCCTCAAACTGTGCCATTAGGCTTTACCCACAACGAACGCAATTCCTTTCTGCGTTTCAGCGTAGCAGAAGAGACTTGCGCTGCTTTCCGAGAGCTTTCGAAAAGCGAAGTATATAAGTATACCAACCTATATAGTTACGCACCGTACGGAGCCGATGGGAAGTTCTCTCTCTCTCTCTCTCCCTCTCTCTCTCTCTCCACGCGCGTACACTGACTTACCTCCGTCTTACCCAGCGTAACGTTACAACCTTATTTACAAATATATCGAAAGTTTGGGGGAGAGCGCAGAGAGAATCGACTATACGGGTGAATGTAGGGTTATGTATGCCACCTAACCTAGACGCGATAGCGCGCGCGCGCACTGTCAACTGCGTAGGCGTGCAAGAGAAGCGCGACGAACGGTATAAAATAGGCCCATCGACGACGACGATACAACGGGCATGAGACAACTTTAAAGGCTTTTCGCGTAGTGCGTTCTATTTTTTTGTCCTCTTACTTGCAGGGTGAAAGAAGACAGGGCCCAGCGTAGTCCGTCAGAAAAACTCTCTCGTGCACCTCGACTTGCTTGCTCTGCTGACGTTCTCTGCTGCACACGCACGTACCTTCGCGTACACTCAACTCTCTTTCTCACTCTCTGCCTACCGCCGCCTCCGCCGATGCTACCTCCTCCTCGGCATTCCACCAAGCGTGCGCGCACCACCTTCTGTATAGATATACTTATATATGTGTACAGTAATGCTCCGCTGCTGCTTTTCGCGAGAGCTTATTTTCGCGATTCTCGATGAGGAAACATACGCGCGCACGCTCGCGGAGTATATATATATATATACAGGGCTATACGGCAACTGTATAGAAACGGAGGACGAAGGGACGGAGACCGTGAGACACGGGCACACACACACAAAGAGAAGGAAGAGAGTGCGCTGTGCGCGCGCGTTCCGATAGTTTGTCTGTCTCTCTTGCACTCACTCGCCCAACAGCAGCGACGATCACGTACGCACACTACAAGCGAGCGCAGAGGCAGAGCGGGAGCGCGAGCGGAGAACGCGAGGCTTGTGTGTATTAAATAGCGTGTATAGCCCGTGCTGCCGCCGCCGCTGCCGTCGTCGATGTATGCTCTCTCTCTGCTGCGTAAAAGAAAGAGAGAGAGGAGATAATCGAAAAGAGCCGACGCCGACACTGTTATAGGCCGCGGCGATCACTGCACGCGGGAGGGTGTGTGAAGATGCATGGGATGATGCGGTGGTTACGTAGGTGCGGATCGCGGTGATTGACAAATATCAGGTGCAGGTGCGAAGGCAAAAAGTTTAGTTTTTGGAGGGAGGTGAAAGAATGGATGTATATGAAAATCGAACAATTCCTTATTTGTACAGCTTGTTCCTTACAGCTTGTTGTATAGGTATATAGAGATGCAAAGGTATGAATGAATGATTAGGAGAGCACGATTGGTAAAGGAAGATTGATATCGATTTTGCTTATTACGCTTAGCGTAAATTTATATCTATTGGTGAGGTGACAACGGGAAGGAAGTTTATACTGAAGAAATGAGAATATTTTTTTTATTTTCTGGAATGACTGCATCCTTTTTTATTTTTATCAAATTATTTATATCTTGCTATTTTTAAATAATGTAAAAATAATTTTTTATATGTAACGAAGTAAAAATAGGAACAATTTTATTCTTTAATATATTATTTATTATTTTTTATATTGACAATTTCATTAAAACACGCTATAATATTATTAATATAGGATTTTCTTAAGGCAATGTTAGTTGAAAATGTATCTAGAGTATAGTTAATGTAGTATAAATTTATTAAATAACACATAGTAATGTTGAAATTTTTTTCTTTGAATATTTTTTACAGGAATAAGGTTCAGTCTAGGTTGAAAAATAAAAATTATACTGAATTCCACATTTTATTATAATTATACTAGTATAAAATAAATAAATATTTGTTTATAACTATAATAAATATCTTTCTTTCTCATAAATTGTTTACCGTCGAACTTTAAATTCTTTTCATTAGTTGTCTTTTATATACAAATACAATCACCGCCAATATTTTGACTAATCCAGCTCAAGTAATTGCTGACTTTCGTATTAATTCCTGGTAAGTTAGCCTGGGCGCAACCACTACCATTTGAGACAAGACCTGTAACAAAATTAAATCACAATATATATATCGAATAACTATTAATTTTTATAAAAAAATTAATTTATTATTATTCATAGGACATACCTGCAACTACCATACGTCCGTTGACACGTACGTGAACTGGGCCACCACTGTCACCCTGAAAAAATGAAAATAATATTGAATATATGATTCTCAGTAACAATTGTTAATTTTTACATCAAAACAATCAACTAACTTTACAACTGTCCTTTCCTCCTTCCATAAAACCAGTACAGAACATATTTTTAGTGATCCTTTCTGGTTTATAGAAAGATTTTGCGCATTCCTCTGGCAACAGAATCGGTAGAACAACTTTGTTCAATTCTTTGATTCCTGGATTTATAGGGAGATTCTGATCAGTAAGTCCCCATCCGGCAACAAGAGCATTGGTACCATTAAAATTGTCTCCTTTATAAAAAAAGCACAACCATTTTTTATCTGCCGCAGTCCACTCGTATTAAATATTACGTGGTAGCGTAATATAATGATAGAAATGTAATTGTTTTCTGTTTGTAATTATCATCAATTAGGTGGCTTAAAAGCTTTTTTTATGTATTAAATATGAAATTTGAAATATTTAATCAAAACCACTGAAATTATATTACTTCTTTAAAAAAATTTATTACATAATGAAACAGAAGTAAAAAGTGTTCTGTTCTTTTGACTATATATTTTAGCCTCTCAAATACGAAACCAGCGTCAGAATTTCTCCATTATGGATTTCGAAATATCTCAAAACCCCAACCTAAACAAAATTTGTTTATTAATTGAGTCTACAAAATAATATAGCATTGTTTGTTCCATTCAAAATCCATTTTGAAGCGTCTTTTCACGATTTTTCCCTTTGAGATCTAAATTTATGAATTTTGTAAACTTAAAGGATTTTTAAAATGAAAAAATGGTTTAGTTTGTTTTTTAAGATATTTTAAAAATCTTAAACGTCAGGTACCTAAAAATTCTGACGTGATAGTTCTCACGACGGATTCGTGTTTGAGAGACCAATATATATGGGACCAGTTTTTAATTTTTGTGTGCCAGTGTTGTATTAATGCTTTTTGGCTTAAATTTCTTGATTACACTTAAGATTTTACTGTTTTTCATTGGAACTCAAAATCAACTGAAACCATATGCAACAATTAAAAGTTTTTTAATTTATTCAAGAAGTGAAATATTTGGCTTTAAAAAAAATACCACTCGAAATCAAGTAGCGTATGTCGCGCTACAATGGCAAGATATGGAACCGAATCCTGAGTACCGACCGTGCTATTTATACTTTGATTTCGGTGTTATATAATTACTTTAAAAATTACCTCCGCTAGGTAAACACACTCTTTTAACACTTCCATTAAATTGTACGGGTGCATCTAATTCAATGACTGCAATATCATTGTCGTAGATGATGCTTTTGTACTGAGGATGTCCAAGTATCGATTTAGCTCGACGTTCTGTTCCATCGGCCATTTTTACAACAAAACCGTCTACTTCTTTACTGAAATTAGAATAATATATATCTTAATTGTAACAGTTACATTTTTTCATTTTAGTTCTATATAAAACATGCATATAAGATAAAAGTATCATTGATTAACCATCACCAGAGCTCAAAGTTAGATATTACAGTAGTTGGATGCATACAAATTTTTTTCTAAATTTTTAAAAATATTTATTTATTTATTAATTTATACTTTCAACGGACATTACTGTTCTTTTACAAAGATCGAAAGTAAGAAGGCTATCTTAACTGCATAAATATTAAAAAAATATATTTTATAATTTCATCGACATAAATTAATTAACGACAGGTATTAATGCACTACTGATTGGTGGCCCATATAGAACAAAAATTCAAATATCCCTAAATTTCACTCCAATACATAGCCTCTTTACCTACAATAAACGACATAAAACTTTCTTGATCTAGAATAAGTGAAAACTTTTTAATTATGAATTTACGTAAACTGGTGTTTCAAATGTTATTTCAAATCCACAAAAAATATATATTCTTCGCAGTAGATGAACGTTACAACAAAGATGACAACACAAATTTTAATTTATGTTCACGAAATGTGAACTCGAAAACGCAATCTATTGCAGTAACTAGAATATACATATGTATGTAAAAAAGATTTTAAAAATCATCTTTTTTTATTTATATTAAGGAACTTTATATCTTATTAAAGGAATTATAAGAACATAATGTATTTTTATTAATGTAACTTCGAAAGTATACGATTAAGTATATGCGGCCAACTATTAATATACCATTGCTGCCGATCAACTATTGACACTTTTATTTTATTTCATCTAACTTGAAAAATTAATGCTTTGTAAGAAATTTATTTTAATCATAAACATACTTTGTGAGGCAGTGCGCAGCAGTTAAGATGTAATTTGGGGATATCAAACTTGACCCGCAGTGAGTTTTGACACCGTAATCGAGCTTGATCAACCAGGGAAACTCACTGTGACTCGCACGATCTCCACCAACTATTCTGTTCTTTTTGACAACTCCGCATTCTGTTTGCAAGCAAAAGTACTATGATAAAGTAATTAGCTTAGTATCATTACAGAAATTGAAATTTTATAGTACACATTTTGAAATATTCTTATAAATGTTACCGTTGTATCGTTATTTTATTCATGGTCATTAAACAATTATAACTGAAATTTATATTTTAAAAATGAAAAGTAATTTAGACGAATTTCGATAATTACATATGTTAAATAAATATCTATTCTTTAAAATTTCTTTGAAGAAATTTGAGAATTACATTGAATAGTAACTGAAACTATACTAATCTTTCTATATAGTGTACATTGAAAAAAGTTGCCTATAATAGAGAATTATATTATTTACATACCACAGGAACTGCAAATATTTATTGCTCCATTTTGCCTCTGATGCTGTGGATGAAAGAATGAGCTTTAAAGTCGTATTTATAATAAATTTATGATATTTTAAACGTAGTTATTGGTAAAATAATTAAAAGAAAATACAAATAAAAATGTTTTATTTAGAGGGAATAACATCATAAATCGGAATAACGCAATATAAATCAAGCAATATTTGAGAACTAAAAAACCTGTTCCAGAATCGGAAATAATCAATCGAACAGGAAGAAAAATTATTTCCAACATATTCTTTTAACTACTATACTCTATACTCATTATTAAATTGGCACCTTTTATATATCAAACTTACAACTTGTGGAGATGCTTCAGAAGAAATAATGAAACAAACTGCGATGCAGAATGCACAATTCCAAATGACTGTTTTCATTATGTGCCGGTTCAATTTACACTGACAAATTCACCACTTTCTGAATAAATTAGTATCAATGAACAATATAGATCACTTGCACCTTATATAGTAGCCGATCACTATGCCTTTGATATTTACGTAAGATAAGATAATTAAATTTATAATCAAATAGTAATATAAATGAATATTTTACTAATGGTAAGAGACATTATCAAAAACAAATAATACGTACATGTGTGAAGACAAATCTATACAAATGTGTCTTATATAATGATTTTATTAATGAAATTAACTGTATTGAAAATAAATTTATTTAGACAAAAATTTTATGAAAGAAAGAAAGATGAACGTTTTCATAAATGAAGCACAAATTTTTAATAAAATAAATAAAATATAAATGTTATCATTGTATTGTCATAAAAGAAAATATGTCAGCACTAGAACCTAAAGCTCGCTATTGAATGACGTTTAGCACAAACTTTTAATTTTTACTTACGATAACGTTCAGTAGTTTATTATTTCTTCCGATTCCTCTGTCAAACTGGTGATTTATTTCCGTGATTTACTTTTTGACGTTGTCGTTAGGGAAAAAATGAAAAAACTCGATTAAATTTTACTCTGATGTATTTATGTTATGTAAGATTGATTAGATGTAAATACATTGACACAAGTGAACTTAATTTTATAAAATTTATCTTTGAAAAGATTAATAATGAATACTAATTAAATATCAGATGGAAAAACTATTATACTAACTACTGTATAAATATTTTACTGTTTAAATCTTAATAATTACTTTATGAATTTACGATACCGGATAGACTAAATAATTCGATTATTTGTCGAAAGATATTTTTCGGTCTATTGATTTTTCAAGTGAAAAATGATAATATGAAGTTGACACCTAACCATGCTAAGGTTGGATTTTATAGATAATCTCAAGAAATCAGGAAAGTTACTCGAATTTAAGAATAAAAAAATTGCACAGTAGATTTGTCTTGAACAATGCGTATACTAAACATTATTACAAACCTCTTAGGATAAACATTATAATTTTATATATATATATATATATATATATATATATATATATATATAACGATATCATTAATTATGATACTTAAAGTTTCTTAATTTATTTAGAATATGCGACGTCAGGAAACTCATATAATTGAAAAAAAAAAAATTTACAACTAAAAAATAATGCATGGGTCTTTAAATGTGGGAAAGGTAGCGGAATCGTAAGTTAATCCAATTTCCTTAAACATCTACAACATACTTTGTCACGATTACATCTGGTTGTAATAATCGAATAAACCCATAATTCCATTGCATGCTGTAGAAACCTGATTAAATGATTAACTTCGAGGTACATTTTTCAAAATGTAATTAAATTTGCGGGAAAAATTTATTTCACTGAAGTTCCAAAACTTTTTTATGTTTAGAAAAAGTTTGGAGAACAGTTGATAAACGTTATTAGCATTTTCTTATTGGATAATTTTTACGAGATTTTAGATTAACAAACTTTTCCTAAGCTAAAATCGTTTTTTAAAGTAAGTAATTTTATTTAACTTTTCTAAACATTTCTGTTATCTAGAAAATTGAATTAACTGAAGTTACTGTCAAATGTTAACCGTTAAACATCACGGTTTACTTTCTCACTTCAAATATGTCATCTACTAGATGTGATGGATGGGTGGATATGAAACTATGCATGTTTAACACAGAAGACGTTAATTTGACAATTAAACATTATTATTCTGGGGTATACGTCGATCATTACCATCGATTGGTCTATTTGTAACATGATACCAATTACAAGAGAAACGTAAATCTTTCACGATATCGAAATGTTACTATTCCTACTATTAAGGCCATCACATGTGTTAGGTTCACTCTATTCATAACCCTAACACATCACCAACAACGAGAGAAGCTAGAATTTTATAATTATTATAAATGATTGTACACATCGTTAATTAACATTCTCAGATTACTAATTTACAGTTCATTTAATATTCTAGAAAGGAATATGCAAAATATTATACGCAAAATATTAGATTAAAAAAATTTATTTTGTTCAAAAGTAGAAGACGATAATAATCCCTTGAAGCGTTTACTAATACAAACGGTATCATAAACTATTCAAAGGTGGATTGAAATGGTTATGATATAAATTTATTAAATACTTCCAAATTCTGCATTTAATAAAACATTATGATCGCAATCATGTATTAAGAATTCATTTGCAATATCGCCCAACATTAATTATTATTCTTTCGATTTCCCCACTTTACCATCCGCGCTCCCGCCTTTTTTCTTGGCATCAGCATCGCACTTTTTCGCCCGCTTCCCTATATATACAAGAGCAATATGAAAATCAGCGACAAAGTTGGCGAGCGCGGACGCGTGCGTATATCGGTACGCAGTATACGTATATATATACGTATGGGAGTGAACGGACAGAGCTCGATAGAAAGAAATCTTCTATTCTCCGCCGTGGATTTTTTTTCCTCTCCCACGCACGTCGCGTGATTCACGCTTGTATATCGTGCGTGTGTCTCGTGCCGCTGCGGCTTTCTCTTTTCACTATAGGTACATAGATTTTTATGCCGCGAGCGCTTGGAAAAGTAATGTGGAAGTAGTTTCCATTTTAGGTGTAGGATGGAAAATTTTTGAATTTTTTATTCGAACGCTGACTGTATGACGATCAGTCGTGGCATATCGAGAAATTGATGAATCGCATACAATTAGAAATTCATTACTTCGATAAGATAAATGGTTTTTGGATTCACTATGTCAATCCGCATTAAAGTTATTTGTCATTATCTCGATAATAATAAGAAGTACATATTTATGGATTCCCGGAATAACCGAATAAGTCCATACTTTTGTTGAGTTCTTACTCATTTTTAACGCATCAGAAAATGTATAATCTGTTGAAACCAGCGTGTAAATATGTGTTTTGAATGTGTCAATTGACTATAGTCAAGTATTGCGACTCATTTCGTTTATCCCGATCTTACATATAAGTTTGAACATTAAAACCCGTTTTCCCCGGAAACTCGAAAAGTTAACTTATTCGGTTATTCCGGGAAACCAAAAATATGTACCGTTATCGCAGTAAATTCATAATACTTTTATAAAATTTTATCATATTTCATGGACTTACTTAATATACGCAGTATTCGAGCTACTTTGAGATAATGAAAGTGCTCAAAACGATGCGCATTTCTATCTCATAGAAAAATGACGAAAACGTGATGAAATTTTGATGAATTATGAGTATTATCGTCAAATTAAAAATACTATGTTATACTCAATCTTTTCTATTTTACTAAAAAAGTCTTTTCATCAATTAATGAAATAAAATTAATATAAATTTTTTAATAAAAAAGTTTAACTTGTGTATATGTTCAGTTATTCCAGGAAAATTATTTAAATATATATTTTCTTGTTTTTATAAATTTGTCTGGGTAAGCATAATACTTTTGTTGCCAAATCCACGCTAAAAATAAATTAAGGTTTCCGTATGATTCATCTGTTGTCTAAATGGGTTTTATTAAGTAATAAACTCCAGTTAAATAAATATATTTGAGTTACTATTACAATATCTTCACAACAATAGTTTGTTTTTTAAATGATCTATTTAACTCATTTTAAAATAAATGCATGGTTGCAGACATTTTGCTTTTTTGTTATGTTTTAAAGTCTTATAGTAATTAAATAATATATTAATTAATTTTAAAGTCTAATAGGTATACAAAATCATCACTGTTATAAGAAAATATATTTTTTTCGAGTAATTCGACTTTTGTTTTTCTGTTGTCAATTCCAAACTATTTTGAAATTTAAAGTCTTTAAATCGATTCTGTCATAAAAAAGTAATATAGTGCGCAACTATAAGAACTAAAAAGATCATATCATGATACCCGTAGTATGTGATAAAAACAAAGTTTACATAGAAACATAATTCTCAATATGTTATCGTCTTATCTCTACTATGGTCAATCATTAGCGACCAAGGTATGTAATAATAATACTCCAAAACATGAGTAAATATGATAAAATCAACATCTACTTCTATAGTTCACTTATATAAATATAACACCGACTACTATTGATGTATAAATAAAGTTATTCGACAAAAATCAAGCAATTAAATTTAACGTTAAAGTGTTTTCTTCAATTTTACTTTTTTGTCTCTATGCGCGCAATGTACAATAGAACAGAACACTTAATAGTACTATTAAAAATTATAATTGAATTTTGGAGTGGTGTTCCTCTTTATAAAGCAAGACAGATCCAGTTTTCTAATTTGATGCAGCTATGATGACTCATCGAATATATACTGCTCGTATATGCATGTTTTTAAAATTAGAAATCACTTTAACACAGCGCTGCACCGAATACTAATCAAGCTTATTGCATTTTCGTGTGTTTTTAGTAATATACGACTATTTTATGGTAAACGTTAACGCATCGAAGAAAAACCTCGACATTCAGTGCATCTATTCATAGACTTGCGTTTAGTTTTTCATTCTCTTTTGTTTTAATGATTTTTATTTAACCATTTCACACTGTCAAAATGTGATATATCCAAGAAATTAATGTTATTATGAACAATTAGTTTGATTAATATAATATATAGTTAAGATTAGATTCGAATTCTAAATTTTTAAGACCATGCTTGTAGAGAAAGAAGTTGGAAGTAGATAAGCAATAGATTCTTAAAAAAAAACTTTCTACTTATCAAATTAAAATATTGAGGATTCTTTATTACTTTGACATATTTATGATTGATCCTATAATATTATTTTTATTTCATATTAAAATTCAATGTTTTAAAATTTATCTTAACCAATTTTGTGAAAGTGACAGTAAAAATGGAACTTTGGGAAGTCTCACGTTTTGATGCAACATATCGAAGTTCGAAGTCAAGAGCAAAAATGAAATATTAAAATATATTACGTCTTGGAAGGTCGATTTGAAGTCTGAAGGAAACTTTGTCCAGCTGTACCCGTCATAAAAGATCCGGTATCTGTCTGTGGCTCTTATCTACGTCTCTATGTTATTATATTTTTGAAAATTCTATTTCATACGTTAAATTTCAAATTCCTTCGTACGATCAAAAAATTATCAAACACATGTCGTGTATAAATACGTCATAAAAGCATAGCCGCCACTTCACGCTATAACAGTTTATCTCCGATAAATTACAAAACCATATTGCTTATCTCTGTTTCGCCCACATACTCAAACATTAGCGACGCACTTTACTCTCTCTCTCTCTCTCTTTCTCGCTCCCGTCGATTAATCCCAAACTAAATACTGCGTAAGAAAGTAGCTCTTTTCCGAACTTCCTGTATTTCGAGTGCCAAGATACGCAGATTTCGAATATATATCTTATATGCTAATTCGCAAGCTCCGAAATCTCTGTAATAACGACTTCTACTTTATACAACCGGAAGAGAAACGAGTCGCATTACCCCACGTAATTTTCATAAATTGCTCGGGTCGCACAGTGTCTCGGCGTAATATTGCAAAATTGAAGGCTAATGAAATCAAGGGGGAGAGAGGCAAGTGCCGCGAGGCAAACGTGTGATAGAAGCAGGCTTCGAGGGGTAGCGTCGTCGCCTATTTGCCGACAATTTTGTCGACAAAATTGCCCGCTAGCCGGTAGACTTTTCGGGGAGAAAGAGGCCTTGATATATTCATTAATCAGCGGCTACTAATCTTCTTTCGTAGCTGATATTGCGATACTTATGACTTCATTTTTGAAGATTTTTTTTTACTATTTTTTATGGAAATTTTAGAAGTTTAATAAGAGAGTTGGTGAGTTCGCGGAAACAAGATTCAGGATGAAAATTGTTGTAAAATGTCACAACCCTGGAGCAGATAAGCTTCAGTATGTCTATATAGTTAACCCGATTATAGCGAAATTCACGGGAATGATATTCCTCGAATTACTAAAATTAGCATTATAAAAAATTGTTTTTAAAAAATTCTTAATTACGACAAAGTGTTATTCAAAGATTTATTTTGCGTTGTATTTCAAACGTAAACCCAACTATGATATATTATCGAAAAATAAAGGGTTTGTAAGAGTAACATATAACAATAATAAGTAAATGCTATTAACTGCGAAATGGGGATAATTTTTGCTTGCTTGTTCGTTCGTGGAGGTTCTAGCAAAAAAAAAAATAATAACCTGCATCCGAGTCGTCGATATTGGGGTACCAAATGCTTAATTGTTTTATTAGGAGTACGGTGAGTTGGGACTTCGGTCATAAAAAATTGGGGAAAGTGGTTGATTTTTTTGGAGTTTAATTTGGTTTGGTTCAAAGTTCAAACCACCATCATAATCAGGGAAGCTCAAATAACATAATTTTCATTGACGAACTCATTATAATATACTTTTACATATAATTTATTATAGAACTAAAAATAAATAAAAAGTGAAACATCTAAATCAAATCAATCGCCTCGCGCGCGACCTCCGCATTCGATCCCTACTCCTTCGCTTCTTCACGGCGTAGCGCGAGCTTTCATTCAATTCGAGGCGTTCCACGGCTTTATATGGGACTACAGCTCGCCCGACCTGAGGATGCGATGCGCGCGAGTGCATATATATGTGTGTGTGTGTAGGACGCCGACGCCCCACACACCAACCATTACATTTTACATTTGACCTGGCGTGCGCCTGAGAGAGTGAGAGAGAGAGAGAAAAGGAGTGCGATATATATTATGTGCGAGAGAGAGAGAGAGAGAACGCTGTGCGCTTATGTTCTCTACGAGTAAGTAGCAGTGCCCGGACTGCTGATCGTCAAATGTCCGATACGAAAGATGGTAGACGTAGTGAAAGATGTATTGTGTAGGAAAAGAAAGAGTATCATTACGGGTTGATTTTAGGATGAATTATAATATTAATGAATGCATTTAAGCTGTTCCTTGTCCAAATAATATTACAATGACGTTAGTAAAATATTTCCTTTTTGTGTAATATTTCTACTTTGCATACAAATTTCGGCAATTATTAATAAGTACCAGTAATTTATAATTCATTAGTTTAATAAATAATACAAATAAATAATTTATAATATACAACAAAACTGTTCCCCTCAAAGATCCCAGTAATATTTAACAATGTCACTGGAGTTGTTAAAGGCATACGTTTGCAATTTTGCAGAAACATATAATTATATAACAATAGCATCAAGTGAACACACTGCAGGTATATTGCAAAAGTATTACAAAAGAAAATTCAATGATATTCTATTGACGATGCAGTCTTTTTGTAATATTTTGGATACTACCGTGAAAATATCGGATTTAGTACAATTTTGAAACTTATTACATTGCAATTTAAGACAATATAATTTTTTTTTAAATTCGTGAAAAATAACGAATGTGATAACGTTTGTATTCTAAAAAAATGATGAAACCAACTAACAACGTTGTATACAGAGTGTGTGAAAGATTCCGGGACGGCACGATAACTCGGCGGGAATGCATTTTCGGATAAAATGTTTCAGGCAAAAGTTTTTTTCTTTTTCTTTTCAATCATATGGTCAAGGTTAAATTTAAGGTCACCGTCAGGAAAAATCCTAAAACTTTTACCTGAAACATTTTTTCCGAAAATGCATTCCCGACGAGTTATCGTGCCGTCCCGGGAATTTTGACACACCTGTACGGGCTGTAATCCGTAATGTTAACCTCCAACTTAATATTGGTTAACTAGTTGTGGTTGTTATAGAAATTAAAT
>JAYJLV010038766.1:0-24375 GCA_036873485.1 Torymus texanus
CATTAAGCGGCAAATTGAAATTGTCATACGATATATTGTTATATATATATCGCCATAATAAACGATTTAATCATAAAACAATTCGATAGTCAGAAAATAAATATACCATCAAATATATATATATCTACCAAATAAATCTCGTTAAACCGTCGCCTCGCCCCCCCCCTCTCTTCTCTGGCTAAAAGTCAAACAGTAAAACAATCCTATTCATTCAACTCAAACGGCAGAGGTCGAAATCTCGACGTAATTGTCGTCAGTTCGTTGGACACAGGTCGGTGAAAGAGCGAGAGCTGCGCACACAATGTCGACGGGAACGTTTTTCTCGTTTTTTACCGCCTCCTTGCCGGCGTCGTGCACGCGCGCGCTCGGTATCGGAAAACAGTTTGAACGTTCACACGCGCGCGCACACACACACACACACATACACGTAGAAGCACACGGGCGCGAAAAGAAAGTCGGTTCGCGTCGATGGTGCGTTATTAATATCCTCGCCTTTATTTCCGTAATGCTCGAAGATCGGTTCATAGTCGCGTGAAAATATGTGTGCGTGTATATATCTTCGCTGGGGTTGTTTATATACGCGTGAGTTTTATATTTGCTTTGGGATCGCGTGTGTTTTTAGTTAATGAGATAGGGCAATTAATAAGAAGGGGATGATCTGCTTGCAGGTCAATTAAAGCAGTATACAAGATTATAAATGAAAGGTAACGAGTAGCTGTGAATGTATGAAGAAGATAATATGAATATATTTAATTATTTATGGTAATAAACAGTGCAATTTACTCAGTATACTGTTAAATATATATACGCGTGTATTTAAGTGATTATTATTTTAAAAAATTATGTTTATTTTTTTATTAAATTCCATTTATTAGTTTACCCTGGAATTTGTATATATATGATTAACTTCTTCATTAATGTAACATGTGAAATACAAAGTGTTACATTTCGACTCTATACGTTTAGCCGGAATTGAAAATTTATGCACAATGTCACCTCCATATTCGGGCTCATTAATTTGGCGCGCGACTAGCTCTTGAAGTTTCAAAGAAACCTGTTGAATGTAATATTATAAAGTAAGTGAGATTAGTCATATTAACGAATTAATTGGGCATAATATATTTTAATTTCCAGTGGTTTTCTCTTGTAGTACAAAAGTGATTCGAATAGGTAAGCTTTCCACGTGTATTATTAAATATCCCTTTTTTTAATACAATTTGTTATTGAACATGTGGAGCAAGATTTATGAAGCCATTAAGCCTTAAATTATATCCAAGAAATTAATCATCAGCTATGAAAATATAAAGGAAATGGTCAGCTGAAATATTTGAATGTTTGTTGTATATGAATCATTTTAATGATTCCTTTTAATTAGATATGAGTGTATCGCTTAATCTAAACAACCAAATAACAAATTATTTAGATTTACAGTTTTTCTTTATTGTTATAGATATTTTATTATCCATATTACTAATTATCCATATAGAATTTCTTTGTCTGACAAGTGAGGATCTTTACTACTTACATATAGGATATCGAAACTAAGGTAGTTGATCCTCAAATATTTCAAAATATTGAAACATTTCTAAATCTACCATTTTCTTACTTATTTTTAAAATCATCTATATTATAGTTCAGACCATATTATAACAAAAGTTATTTTCAAAAATTTCATTCCTTTTTGAATTCTCGAAAATTTTCAACAACCGCCCATGAGCCAAGTGGTATGCAGCTAAGTTACAAATGCACCGTAAATTCACTCCAGCGTT
The DNA here is from genome assembly GCA_036873485.1 of Torymus texanus. Classification (NCBI taxonomy): domain Eukaryota; kingdom Metazoa; phylum Arthropoda; class Insecta; order Hymenoptera; family Torymidae; genus Torymus; species Torymus texanus. The sequence goes on from JAYJLV010038766.1 coordinate 1,770, forward strand.
TCTATTTACCCTAGTTCCCAAAAGAATAGAACTACATAATTTAAGTACCCACACACACACACATACATCCCGTTTCTCCTTTAAAATCTAACGTACGCGCACTTTACACCAGAAAAATTCTCCTCCCTCCCATTCCTGACAGTGTATATGCGATTTAGTTTCCCGCGTTCTCGAGCCTCATCCTACTCTCTCTCTCTCTCTCTCTCTCTCTCTTGCTCTTCGTATACAGCGCATTAGGCTTTGACGCGCACTTTAGACAGATCATCCAAGTGGAGTGGCAGCTCCTCTCTCTCTTGCTCTCTCACTCTCTATCTCGCTCTCAACTCCCTTGAGCCTGCCAGTGGCTGGTGCGCAGAGCCGGCTTATCGATTCTCGACGCGTAAGATCGATTCCTTTGGCCGTGTGTGTCCCTTCGCTCCTCTCCGCACTACTAGGGATAGCCAGAAAGAGAGAGAGAGAGAGAGAGAGAGAGAGAGAGAGAGAGAAACAGAGAGAGTGAGAGAGGTAGGTAGGTAGGACTGCGAAATTATTCGCGCTGTGTAACTCGAACCAATCAGCCATCCATCGCTAATTTATCGTTCCAAAGCGATTCGCCAATCAATTAGCACTTCGGCACCCTCCCAGCTACGCGCGAGCAAGAGTGAGGGCATGCACGCTGCTCGAGCTTGTGTTCTCTCTCTACTGTGTATGTGTGTGTGTGTGTGTGCTTGTGTATCGCGGATCCTCGCGTGTGTACCACTTGACGGTGTGTTTAAGGATGAGCGGCCCCTTAATGCGGTGAGCTCGAGGTGGCACGCTCTGCGAGTGTTTTCCGGTTTAAGTGGATGTCAACGTGGCTGCTGTATACTACTGGCTGTTTTCGGGGTTCAATGGCTAATTCGCTTCCTCTTGTCAGCGTTACAAAGGACCTTTTACCACGACTAGAGCATTTCGACAGACACTTTAACGATTATTCGCTAGATTTTTCACTTGGCTCAAGCTAAATAAATCTATGTTTATTTTTATATTTCTCTCTTGTTTTTATATTATAAATTCTTTTTGCTCGTATCACTTAGAGTTTGAATAAATAGACGCGCGTATGTGATTTATATAAACATTCGCCGAGGAAGAGCTTTGAAAATCTGTTTTTTCTGTTTTTTTTATCATATAGCTCCAGGTCGACATATATGACAATTTTTATTTTGACTAATTTTAATATACTTTTCGCCCGTCGACTTTTGCTGGCATTCTCGCACGCTAAATATTTATTTTGAAATGATGAATATTTATTTATTCCATGCACTTTCGGAATCCCGGGCATAAAGTCCGGTTTTTCGATATGCTAAAACTTTTCCAAACATATCCCAGCCGCGCGCGCGCTCGCATTGCGCGTGTAGGGACTGAAAATCCATTGAAGTTGAAAAATCGAGTGTAAAATTCAATAGCTGTATGATCGACAATAAAAAAAAGAGAGCTACACCAAGAGCAAAAGTCAGTGCACCCGATACTTTTAAAATTCCCTGTGCGACTCTACCCATCGTTCCACAGAAAAAAAAACGCGCTAAACAAACACCAAATTCACGTTATTGTATGCATTATTTATCCCGACTCTCTTTCTCTCTGCGGCTGCAACGCAAAAAGCTCCGCAATCACGACAATTAATAGCGCGATGCATTTTCATTACGTCAATCAAGAGGCGCACAAGCGCGCGTGCAAGCGAGCGAACGAAAGCCCCTGCGTACGCACGTTCACCCACGGGACGCATCGTGCATCCGCACTCCAATAAATCCAAAAACGTTTTTCACACTTCACGTTTATTCATAGTGGCGTGGGCTTACGCTCTCGCTCACACATATATAGCGGTAGGAGAGGCAGAAAAAAAAACAAAAAGTGCGCTAAAAAATACTGTTTACTCGCCACTTATCGCTCCACCCCTTTAGTAAACAAAGGCGACCCCTATGCAACTCGCTCACATCTCTCTGTCTCACTCCCCAATGTATGCATAGATATATGTACGTGTGTACATATATACAATGAATATACGCATACACGCAGTCTTTATATCACAAACAAGCACATGGACTCTGCGTTATTAAAAATGGTTAATTGATTTCTTTTGAATTCATTCGGGATAGGCCTGATACTCTGTACTAAAAAGCGAGTCATCGATTTATTCTCCCTCTTCTCCTCCCCCGTTCACACCGGCCTTGCTGCTTTTGCGCCGGCGAGCTGACAACCTTGAAATTGCTTAGTTTGCATTCGACGACCGGCTCACAAAAGAGAGCCTCTCCTCCTTTCCCCCTCGAGCCTATGTGTACTCGTACACACAGCTGTGCTCTGCTACTCTCTTTCTCTCGCTCGCGCGTTTTACGCCTCGTTCTTTGTGTGTGCGAATCGAAATTCGGGGATAAAGCACCGATGCGCTGCACTGTCGGGATGAATTAAGGAAGAGGCTGCAGGTCGTGTGCTGGCAGCACTCACCCTCTCACCCAAAAGGCCGAGAAGAAAAAGCACACGAGCGGAGGGACAAAGAGGAGAACGGATTTCGATGTAAATTCGGCGCGACGCGAGAGAGGAAGGTTGAACCTTTTATTGGCCCGCACACTCACACACACACATACATACACATATATACACACGACTCGTCGCGACAAAGTGCAGCCGCCACCGGTGGAACAGCGATTCCCGAGTCTAATCGCGTAAGACACCCGCCTGCTCGCCCGCCCATCGGGCTCTTAATGGCCCGGGCTGACGGCCGCGACGTTAGAGGAAGAGCGTCTATGCTGAGGATGAGGAGCTGGCAGAGGAAATCTACATAATCGCGTTCCCGATTCAATTGCGCAACCTTACTTACTACGTGCACGCGCGCAATGTCTTACCTGTTCGTGAGGCGTGTTGCTTGCGGGCTTCCCCCTTGTTATCGGGGAGGATGTATGCAGGGATGTTTCGGACGGTATGCAGAGATGTTATTTATGATCTGGTTTGAATAATATATGTAGTGTTGTATGGTATTGAAGCGGTATTAAATTGACCTGGATAGTCGAGATTTAAAAAAAATCTTTTATTAGAAGTCAATTATGAAAAATTATTGTATCGATTCGTGTTTTACTTGTAAAGCAATTATGTGAATTTTCAGTGCATATTTATAGTATATTAGGATATACATGGAAGCTTTTATATTCATGAACGTTGAATTTTCAAATAATCTGATTAAAGGGAAAAGATGTAGGTGCATAAGTAGTAAGAGACAGAAATAGTCAGACAAGAACGTTACCTTATTTACCGTTACGGACAGATCATTATCATCAGTTTTATCAATATTTGTATCTTCTTTATAATGCAAATCGAAAGCATTCCTTTTACTTTATAAAGCTAGAGATGACAGAAACGATCGTGAGAAGGCGAATAAAAAGTACCTTCCAGGGATGAGATTTCCTTTTAAAAAGCAACTGCAGCCTGCTATTATAGTGTAATTTTTATTCACTAAGCTGACTCGCTTATTAAGCTTTAAAGAGAATACGTAATATGAAAAATTTGCTTCTGTTAAAAATGCAAAGGCACGGAAAATCCAGTGATGAATGAATTTTCTCGAATTTTTCACAAAGGAATATTATTCGTTTAAAATATTAATTGTTCAAAAGTGACTTTCGTATGCTGGATTATTATTATTATTATTATTATTATTATTATTATTATTATTATTTTCGAATTAACCATTATACCTTTAATATAACCAATTTAAATTCGTAAATTTTATCTCGTTCAGCTGATATTTATTACGAAATCAAAATCAGGGAATGCGAAAACCAACAATTTAATCCTCCACCTACTCTCCAGATCCCTTAATCGCGCGTTTATTTAGACCTCTCCATCCTCTCTCTCTCTCTCCATCTCTGTCTGCTCTCCCTTTATTTATCTCTTATTTTCGTTATCGAATCCAGGGGGGCTCCAGAGCGATTCATCGAACCTCCGACTCTCTCTCTCTCTCTCTCTCCTGTATACATATATACATATCTATACACATATACATACGTATACAGGCGGCTGCGCATATGCAAACCGTGGCGCTTGCAGTGCGAAAAGAAAAATACGGCCGAGGGAAGGTTAGAGAACGGCGATGGTGGCATCCGCGAGGATTTGAATATAAATTTGCGGATTAACAAACTGCACAGGACGAAGAGAGAGAGAGAGAGAGAGAGCGAGAGAGAGAGAGAGAGTCGAGCCGGTGCACCATCGACCTGTGTAATTCGTGGGCTCAGGCCTCTCATGAAGACGATAAGCCTGCCGCGAGCGGAGCCAATATATTCTCTTCTTTCGCGAAAAGAAATCCAGAGCGCGAAAATCTCTCGGATAATGCCGACGGTCTTGACTCTTGCTTTTCTTTTCTTTTCGATTAGGGGAGAGGCGGCAAGCCTATGGCGTGGTAATGCGCGAATTTTTATGGCTTGCTCCTGTACCGTATGAGTTTGAAATAGAACGACTATGTTTTTGTTAGATTGATTATATACCTATATTTGAGTTGTTTTAAAGGTATTTTATTAATAACAAAGACTTATTAAATATCGCTTGTAACGAATATAATTGATTCCATACTACGAAATTTCATTATTCAAGGAATAAAGAATAATGATGAAGTATATCACGAGTAAGAACTTATGAAATCTAGTATACTTTTCCAATATATATTAAAATATTCACGTGGTAGACTTTAGTTTGTACTACAAACCAATGAACGTAATAATTAAAATTACTTTAAATAACATGTGTATAGAATAATTTTAATACATTCATAAAAATATTGTAAAATACTGAAATAAAATTTATTAAACTATTCTAGTAAAATGTATATAATTGGATACGAATTACAACAAAACTCGGCCACTTGACAGTTGTTGCACTATACGAGCAAAGTCAAACAGTTCTTGACAAATACACGAGAATAATTAATGAAGACGAATATAAAAGTTCAAAGGCGAAATTGATGAAAAAGAAACACTGCCTTTACAAAGCTCAAGTGCTTCAAATTTATATACATTAAGCTGATGCACTTGCAAATGGCTACTATTCGACCCAATTCCGAGGTTCCGGTAGCGGGCAGAGAAGCAGGTCGTTTAATTGGAATAAAGTGCAGGCTGCGTAATCTCCGCGTGCTTCTCGTTCTTCACATTTTTATCTCGAATTTATGGTGCCTCGCCTTCTTTTCTCGATGCCCACAGAGAAAGCGCGCTTCGCATTTTTCGCAGTTAAAAAGTATTACGAAACCTGAAAATATTTTACCTAATAAGCGCTGAAAAGAAATCGCTTGACTCACTAATTTCTCCAGTGTACAGCTTCGTCCTAGCCAAATCCCGTAGAAAATATGCCATAGAACATTTTAAATTATCTTTCTCTTAAATTTCTTAGAACTCTTCTAAACAATTCATTTAGTTTGTAATTAATGTTCATTATTTTACGTTTCTAAGATAATTATAATAATACTAATAATTTTATTATTAATGTTTTGTTTCAGGTAAGTTGCAGAAAATCTCATATTCCTGTAGAAAGCGGCTCACGTAGGTCTTGTAACGTATATTCATTATATATCAAATTATGAATCTCATTATAATCATAATTTAGAAATAATTCACATTTACCATGAATTAACGTAACTGCTATTATTCCACCGACCAAAATATCTCGCATTACTTCATCCTACTCCAAACTGCCCTTGTCCCAAATAACTTTTGCTCTTTTTCTAATCTATCATCTGGTAAAAAAACGCGCCCGAAATTGCCGTTCCCCAAAGATTACGCAGTTATACCAACAATTCACATCTCGACGATAAATCAGTGTTCTCTCTTTCTCCCTTATTATCAATCCGTAAAATCTCAGCTCCCACGCGCGTGTAAGTATCAAAGGCCACATCCTCATATATATATACACTTGAAACTGCGTACCAGCTCCCTGTGTCTCGCTCTTCAATTAGCAAAGCCTCGGAGTGTAAGAGAGGGTAGGGCGAGGGGGACAGCAAAAAAAGAAGGGAACGTTGAAACTTTTGCACGCCAAGCGGTAACATTTTTCTTTGCAAGTCAAAGTTGCGCCGCTACCACTGCTCGCAGTGCTTTCTTTCCCTCGTCTCTGCGCGCTCTGATTCGCGAATCTCCCCCCGCCGTCCTTCTCGTTTCCGTCTCCGAACTAGTCAGAACGACAGAGAGCTAGTCTGATCGGTCTGTCTCTGTCTCACTCTCTATCTCTCCGGTGTATCCCCGACGTGCAGTCGTTCTCCATCGTTCCGTCCTTCTCTCTCACTCCCCCGCCCTTCCGGGCTAAGCCCTAGGCATTGTATCTGTTGTTGGGAAGTATTTGCAGGCGACTGTACAGAAACCCAATTTAGTCTGTGGTCGACTAATCCTATCCCTCTCTACATACCGTTAGTCGATAGCTCGTGGCTCAGCTTCTCGGTCCAACGTATACACACACACACACACACACACACACACACATATATATATATATATATATATACATACAGCGACGTTCTATTCCTCTCGCGAATCGCCTAAAATTATCCACGGCTAACGCGGGCAACGCACACACATATCCACAACTCTCCGCTGTGTGTGTGTGTGTGTGTGTGTGTGTGTGTGTGTGTGTGTGTTGTACTAAAAAGTTACAGCTCTATAATTGAGTTGGATTTAGCGCCGTTTTGTCTTCATCAATCGCTATCAGTTAATTTATCGTTCGGTTCGTTGCTGGCCCTCTCTTTCTCTCCCCCTCTGAGTCTCGTCTTTCCAACTCCCACGCGTGGGGAACCGAAACGTTTTATCGAATTTCTTCTATTTTGGCGTTTATTTAGAAACTGCGCGGTCGCTTGGTCGCCGCGTGCACACGCATATTTTTTCCAACTTTTAACAGCTCTGATTGCGCGCATTTGTATGGTATCTTACTGTACCAGATGATAATTATCAATGCGGAAAGATTGATTTTGTAAATACGTAGAATATAATTTGGAAAAAACGAATTAAAGCTTGTTTGCGATACAATTAAAAGATGAAACGCCAAGAATTAATATTTGTATCGGTATATATACAGAGACATGATTTACGATTGCTCACTTTGCTTAGTAGTATTTAATAGCAATAATTATCAATGACTGTCATTTGCATATACAATAACTAGCTATGAATAACATTTAATCTTAATCTCGTACATGTAAATTGTGATTGATCGATTTAATAGTTGCTTATTAGTGTACACTACCGAGTGCTAGTATGTGTATAATCTTCTGGATTGACTCGATGCATACATATTATCAAAGTAATTCCCTCAATATTACGAGTCCTTTATGCTATGCGCGTGACCGAAATGAAATATATGTTTTACATAATCCTTTAGCTACTAAATAAATATCATTGCGAAAAAAATATATTTTATATTTATACTTGGGTTATCGAATATATTCTTTTTCCAATTCAATTCGCTTAAAATATTTCATATGCAAAAACGAGCATGAAAGTGAAGATGGGAACAAGAAAGGAATCGAAAAACAGAGAACGAAAGAGCAGCTGCCACACCGCGCTATATCCGAAATCCGGCAAAGAGTAAGGAGGTGAAGAAGCGCTGCAAGACGTTATATCGACTACTCGACGGGGCGCTCGTACTCCGCTCTCTTCGGGAGGGAGAAAGAGAGAGAGAGAGAGAGAGAGAGAGATAGCATAGTTTGCCGTACGCGACGCTAGGCACTAAAAATAGTTTGCCAACAATTTTCGTAAATATTTCAGCGTTGGCTGAAGTGGAGTTCCTAACACTTCTTCCCTCTCGCTCTCTCTCTCTCTCTCTCTCTCTCTCTCTCTCTCACTTTCCGCGCTTGTATATGCATTAGCGAAATTTCGCCCTGTGAAAATTAAAATGAACTTTCTGAAGCCAGCTTATATATATACCCAAGGCCTGCAATAACGCTTAGTTATTTAGCGGCGAATTCGTAATTAATCGTGTCAATTAGGAGAGAAAGAATGAATGAGGGATATTTCGGTTGCGATGTGCCGAAAGAATAGAAAATTCTTCGAATGTTTTTCAATTACGGGAGTTACTTTGTCAATTTTCTGATACTCGACTTTTATGAAGACCAATATTGAAAAAAAAGAGCACGAGCTCGCGCGGAATGCGTCGGGTGATGGAGCTTTTTTTAAACTGACCTGAAAAGACTTTTATTACTATTTACGAAAGGTTTCGATATAATCAGATTACTCGGAAGATGACTTCATTTTGTCAAATTTGCATTGCTACAGTTATAAAGGAAATCAATCTATGTCATTAATTTTTTAATAGTATGATTGTTATTATTATTTTAGATGACTTTCATGTGAACATATATATAAAAATTAAATTGTATTTAGGACATAATTTAGTAATATTTTATGTCTAAATTTATTTATTTATGTGTTTCATTTTTTATCTACAAAATTATCCTTGGAATCTTAATGAATGTTGAAATATTCACATATGCAGCATATCATACTTAAATATAACATTTTACAACTAAAGTATTTTGTTGTAAGTTAAAATAATGATGTACAATTTATAATACTTTGATAATCTTCCAGTTTTTAATCTCTTATATTCGATATTATGTCACTTTAATAACATAGCAGAAACTTACTTTTTATTTACATAAGAATCATCTTCTTAAATTTTTTAAAATAAAAATTAACTTAAACGTCCGTAATTCTGAAAGAGTGAAAAAATGACACTGGCTAATTGCTATTTATGTTAATTTATTTTATGTATTATCAAATATACACCATTTTATATTTATTAATGTATGTTACGCCATTCTATGTATTGCCCCATATACACGGTTTTACGTGTATGAATGTATTTATTAGCGTGAGTGTCGAAAGTGCATGAGAGACGTTTTAATTTTATGACTTAATTAACGATCTAACAATGTCAGTGATAAATCTTATCATTAATAGGTACAAGTATAAGTCTAGTCAATCTAATTTCTAGCCATTTAACTTCATTTTCCTTCATCTTTTATCCGTGATATCACTATTTTAAGTTTTTGACTTACTAGTCAGTATTATTTAGCTTTAAGGTTAGACTGTGATATTTCACAATAGTATTTATAGCACTATTAATTTGAAGGGACTGAAATTAGTCACTAACTTTCTTACTGAGTGCCGAATATGTTACGATGTAACGATATATTTTTAAAGTGTGAATGTATTATATATGCTTATATTTGTAAACTATATTTTACAATAAATGAAATTCTATACTACTATACTATACTATCAACTCTATGATAAAAATACTTTAGCTTTGATAAAAACAAAATATTTGTAAACATTCTAACTGTGTTTAGCTTTATGGTATACCCTGCAGATCAGACTATTTACCCAGATTATTTTTTCAATGAGCATAAGTGCTCGTTTTAAGTTTAGATACGCTGTCATTTTAGTCAAATAGTATGCGCATTTAATTACTTAATAGCTAACTTTTTCCGTTACGCATCTACGGTACTCCCAACCGTTAACTGACGCTAATTCGACTTCCAACTCTCTCTCTCTCTCCCTCTCGTGTTAGTTTTACTCGCGCTGTCACGACTACTTTGCCTCAAACAACAGCACCGCGCTGCCAGCATTACGCGCAATCTTCGAAAAATTCACTGGCAGCAGCGCCCGACAACTTTACATTATCTGCGCTGCGCGCTAAAATACACGTGACGCTATTTACTCGATTTTACGCGAGGAAAGGGAGAAAATTTAAGTCCTCTCTCTCTCTCTCTCTCTTTTGCGTCGGGTGCATGGCGGGGTAATGCGACAAAAATGTATTCCCCGCGGATCTCTCTTCCTCTTACCCCTCCTTCTCAACGTATACATATATATATATACGCGTCGCGACTTTCTGGCTAGACTCGACGGCGCCGCCGCAGCAGCAGCAGCAGCAGCAGGGAACTTTTCGATTCGCCGTTGCACGGAAAATTCTATGCCCGCATGCGCGCGCGTGGGTGGCTCGCGGATCAATCCTTATCTTTTATGCGCCCGCGTGCTCGCGCGAGCAACTTTTGTCTCCCCGCGGAATTTCGGTGGGGATGGTAGTTGGTAGGAAAGTTAAACGAAACACAGGAGGGAGAGACTGTTTCGCGCGTGCCGTAATCAAAACTGTTTGGGAAATGAAGTCCTTCCCTGCGACGTGGCCGCACGACGACGACGACGACGACGACGACGAGAATGAGACGCGCACGTGAGAGAGACTCGGCAGACGGATATTATGGAAATTTTCTCTCTTGAGTGAGTCGTGCGTGGGTGTAGTGCACCCGCCCGCGGTTTTTAGGGCGCACGCGCCCGTTGCAAAGTGAGATTTCCCCGAGGCTGCTTAAATTTTCGCGAGAATTGCACTGTATTTTCGTCGGTTGCGGCGAGGGGGGAGAGTTGAAATTTTTTTTTTCTTTAAAGCTGTCACTGTCTCGCGCGCGCGTAGAGCTAAATTTTTGGGGGTACCAACATTGTGCGGTGAATTGAATGTCGGGAAGTTTGGGTGGTATAGTATTCACGTGAGGAGGGAGGGAAGAACTGGCTTTCCCGTCGAGGTTAAAAGTGCAGATCCGCTTTAAGAGCCTTCCAAGTTCTAATTGCGCATACGTATGTTCGCCGGTTAAGTAATATTTTTACTTAACTACTTTTTTCTAAAGTAGGCTACGCAAACTTTCTCTGCCCGCTGTTACTTTCGTTCCAACACGAAGTACTTTTGTTACGTGATGCACGTACCACACTGTGCAACTGTGTTATGCGAAATAACTTTAATAAGAAATCTTACTTTTATGCTTAATTAAGTTTTTGTTATACTGCCTGATGTAGCGCAGAACATGGAAAATAATGTTTTACTTTATCAAACTAAGTCGGCCGAGAGAGTATATTTTTATTCAGCACGTATACCATTTATCAACGCAAACCAATTACTCTGTTTATGAATAATTTGGGAAACCAAAGAAGAAAAAAAAAGAAAAAAAAAAATTAACGATTCAGTATCGAAGATTAAAATTTTTAAACTTTTCCAACATTACCACTCGAATGAATTTTACACGTAGCGGCAAGATTTATCCTTTCATCATTTCGCAAGCATATTTCCGATAAACGTTCAATTCATCTCAGGACGATTCCCCGTCGGTCCGCCTCGCTTTCCCTCCAGCCAATTCATTAAGCGCTCTTGAAAAATTTCGCGTCTCCCAGCTGTACTCTCAGGAACTGCCGAAAGGGCTCCACTCGCGAGATAAAGAGCGAGAAAGCTTGCGCGCGAGCGAGCGAGAGAGAGAGAGAGAGAGAGAGTCATTCAACCCTTCGCCGTCAAAGTTCCTTGGCTCTCACTCCTCGACGCTGCCTATGAATAACTTTGTGAATCTTCCTCTCTCCCTCTCTCTCCTTTTCACTCGTCAGCCCCTCTCCGATGCGTTTTTTTCCCTCAATGCGTCGTGCACCCCCTCCTCTACACTCTACCCGATCGTTACAAACTTTCCCTCCTCGCACAATGTCCTTTGAATTCGAACCGAGACAAAGGTGTTCTCGCGAGAAGCCGCCCCGAGCCATAGTGTAATCTAAAGTTCCATGCGCGCAGCCCCGATTAAGTAGCGCCAAGTATAACTTGGCTGCGACGCCGCTACCGCTACCGCCCGAAATAATGTTTCCCGCTTTTCTACCCATTACTTCCCCACCCTACTGGCGTCTGGCTGGGATTTTTCGATAATTCTACTCGCGCGTAAGAGAGAGAGAGAGAGAGAGAGAGAGGAGAAAAAAAACGACAGAGTTAGAGATGATGATAATGAAAGATTTTCATTTCGGAGGATAAAGTCACGGATAGGAGGAGAGATGCTCCGTAGTGATCAATCGCAGTAGCAACGGCGCCGGCGGTGCCGGCAGACTGGCGCCGTGACCCGGGCACGCAGGCGCGCGTTTTCTTTGTAATTAATTTAGGAGGAGTTCGATGGGGGGGTTTTATCCCCCGGACCACGCGTACGCGCTATGTATACATCTCGTAGCGGCGGGTATGGTTTAAATGCATTTCGCTGATTGAATTCTTTATAATGATTCGCGTTTGATTACTCTGCGAAATGTTTTATTAGATTTTTTCCCGATTTTCTCGATACTATTTTTGCTGTTTGATTCCGCAATGACGATGGTCATGGAATTAGACTCCAAGGAGAAAAATTTTAAGGGGAACGAATATTTTTTTCGTTCTTACCCCTTATAGAAATTTTAGCGATGAGAAATATTTTCTTCCAGTTTACTCAAGTAAAATTTCTTTATGACTTACGATCTATCTCTTAACGTTATATTAAGTATTGTTTTTAAGTACTGTGCTTTTTTACTCTGAATACTTTCTTCTTTTTATATATCATTGTGTAAAGCCAAGAAAGATAAAGAATTTGTTTGTAACGATATAAGAGTAAATGGATCTCAGAGAAAATAAATTTATCTTACAATGAAATACCTCCAAGGCAATTTCCCTTATTATATTTTCTTTGTATTCCAATTTCAAAGTCCGCGTATAATAATATAACATCCCTTTGAGTACCCAATTAAAAGTAGCGTTTAACTTTTACACACAAAACAACCAATGCAATACAAATTTGCACGTTGCAAGTAAACAACAACTGTAGCTGTATATTCTTAGACTCAGAAAGGAATATTAGATACGTAAAATATTTCGCAATAACGAAGCTTGCCTATATACATTTATTATCCATTCGCATGCCGTCGCGTTTCATTACTACAGTCCTGAACTTTTGCCACTTCTCCGAAAGGCGCGCGCGCTGACGGGATAACCCAGCCTTCTATCTAATAATACCAAGCCTACATGCTATATATACCCGTATAATTAGCTCAAAAATGCTCGACTGATTAATGCCCCAACGCCGCAGTAGAAGTTTGTCGAAGAAATTCCGGCATTTCGCATCTCTTCATTATCCGCTTATACTTTATACTCCTCTACTTTTCGTCCTTTCCTCCCTTCGCGATTATACATCTGTCCTCCTTTCCGCGTGTCCTCCCTCTTCCTATATATATATATATATATATATATATATAAAGCATCGCGCAAGCGAGCGCTCGCGGCCATTATTATTATCGCTTCCCGCGTCGGTCCGTAAATTCAGCTGCGCGGGGCGGTAGCAGCAGCGACTTCGGAGAATTCTGCAGCGCGCGAGGAATTTATCGGGCCGAGATATACCCGGGACTACTACTACTACTCCTTTGCGTGGATACTTCGCCACCGAAAGTACGTGGAGGCGGCGTAGTGAAGGGGATGAAAAAAAAGAAGAAATTCCAAAGAAAGAGAGAGAGAAGCAGAAAGAGAGGGCTTCTTATGCATTTTTCGAGGTGCGCGTTGGTGGGCTATATTTGCATGGCAGCGTGCCCGGAGGAATTTGCCATGGCGCGCGCTTGGCTGGGCTCGTGTGTATATATATAGTCAGCTTTCCTCTGTGCGAGGGAATTACATTTTTCGCCGAGTAGCGACGACGGCAGCGGCGGCTCCTTTGCGAGCGCGCGTTCGAGGGAGAGCCGACGATGCAGTAAACGGTTTTGCGCCTTTTTAGCGCGTGCGCGCGTGGGCGGACGGGATATAACGCGCGCGGAAAAGTGCCGAGGGACGAGGCGTAGTATATATACAGACGCGCGTATATCGTGCCTTCGTGTAGGTGTATGTGTGTGATTTCAGAGGGGGTGTGCGTTATCAGAGAGAGATATGAAATATGTATAGGTTATTATTAGTAATTTTGTATTTGTTGGAAATTAAATTTTCTCTATGAACAAATATTAGTTACACTGATGATTTAATAAAAGGAGGTATTAATGATATGAAATTTCTAGAATGAAACAGTTCTTTAGTGCGATCTGTAATTTACACTCGTGTTGATGGATGATTAACTATGAAAGCGAGAAAGTTGAGTACCTTTTTGGCGCTTTGGAGTGAAGAGCGTTGAGTCCCATGTTAAATTGAGCAAAATATTTACAGAAATACTCGAAATGATATGAAAGGCTTTTGAGGAGGGAAAAACACCACACAGAAGTTTAAGAGAGGTTCGCCAAGTTTCTAGACGACGGAAAATCTCTGAAAGACGGCGTGCTTGGCAAACGGACCCTGACCAGCCAAACAGATTTAGTCATACGAAAATTCGAGAGCTAGGGAAAAAAAGTTTACTTGACTTCGGTCCGTGTCCGATGGTTTCGCGTATTATGCGATATCTTGCATTTTAGAGATAAATTAAAATATCATTTGATATTGCTATATTTACATTTTATATAGTAATTTTTAATAAAATCTAATAATATAACATTACTTAACTTAATGTTGAATAAAAATGTTTTTAAATCGAATGAAAGAATTATACTTATTCTTTTCATAATGATTATGACTAACTACTAAAGTCTGATTCTGAATCCTTAGCATTGAAATTAATTATCAATATGTTATCTATTTGTAATAAATGCTAAATATATTTAAGAATAAAAACTATAACATAATAATGTTGTTGACATAAATGTTTATGATTATCAATATAATGTGTTAAACCACACAGATATTGATTATAATTATGCTATAAATGAAACCACCAAATCCTTTTGACCCTGTTATATAGCTAATATTAATCAAAGAATTAATTATTATTATAAATATCATAATATTATTTCGAAATTGCAGCCCACCTATTACGTTACAGTTTAAAGCATTTTAATATTTAATAAACAATCTTCGCTAATGAAAATTATTTTGCAAAATTATCGTTGCGAGAGGCAAATATCTACATATATACTTGATTATTTCTTGACAAATCATTTTCATGTTTACATAGTTCATATTTTCTTCTTAGAAAATGAATTGTCATATAAATGCAAGTAAGATTATTTGATCAGCAATTAATCAACACAGATTAATAAACCAATACCATATTGTTGATCGACTGTTCTTGAATACATGACTAATTTTGAACTAATTATAAATTCCGACCTGAATCTAATTACAATCAATAATACGAATAATAATAATATAATAATACGATCATAAATTACTGAATACGAAAATCTTTATTATATAATTAATTTAACGAATGAATAATTTAATCATTCTGCCATCTTCATTTTTTGAATTAATAGATTCTATTTTAAACTTTTCATTTCGACAGTAAAAAATTCAATTATTTCATTCTTAATACTTTTCAATATTTATTATTAAAAAAATACTTATTCTTTTCAATGTCAAACAAAGTAAAATGGATCTCCGTAACGCCTTTTTCAGCGTGAAAATTGTTACCTCTAAAATACCACAACATATGCATTTATCTAAATAAATAAAATTTTCTAAGAGATGACAAAATATAGACTAAATTTTGAAAAACCATTAGCATGACTTTCTACTTTAACGTATTTATAATTAAAAATAATTTTATAAAAATAATATAATAAAAACAGCCCCGACCGCACACGAGGCAGCTCCCACCCGCGAAAAAATCCCTTGTCAATCATACGCCTCGATTACCGCTAACGCAACTTGCCACCTCAGCTCGTGCGTGCAACACACGCATACACACACACACATACAACGAACCAACGGCCCACCTCTCTCCGTCCAATAATAACCCAACGCACAACCCCTCCACGTGCACGCGTTCTCATCCTCCTTCTCCCCTATCCGTGTTTAGAGCACAATATAATCGGTGCTCGCGGTTCGGCGGGCGAAAGTTCGCTTGCGCGGGATTATTCTCCTCCTGTGCGAGCGGGCGCTTCGAGAGCCTTTAGATTAGTCTTATCGCGTAATTCGCTACCCGAGCGACCCACTTAACTCCCCCGCGACGACGACGACGACACCGACGAGCAAGGTATATACGTATATATATGTGTGTAGTATATCGCGGAGGATAGACTCTAACTCAGCCGCCGCAGACGCAGCCGCGCTGTCTTGACTGCGCGCCGCCAGCAGCGTTTAACGGGAATTCCGGCTGACTGGAGGCACGAAGGCGCCGCCGCCAGTAGTGGAGGTACGACGACGAAAAGGGGGGGGATGCCCCGGAGTTGGAGTATTTGCGAAAGAAGTTGGCGGGAGGAAGCGAATTGCGCGACGAGGCGAGGGAGAAGCCGCTACCGTTGGTCCAGGAACGAACCTCTTGCGAGGAGCGAGGATGTTAATTGTGCGCGACTGATTTTTATAGGAAAAGTTCGTGTTTATGAAGCATTTGAGAAAGAATCATTGGAGAGGTGAGGGGAATGTATAGGGTTATGGAATTTGAACGAGATATGCGCGGGTTTACGTGGCGAGTATTTGGTGTTGTCTGACTAAAATGAGAGTTTTACTACTGACAAGTAGTATTTCCATGAGAGAATAATTATGTGCGATTTTATAGAATTTCGTTGTTTTCTGGTAAATTCAGGGCTTATCAAATAATGCTTGCGTTCTACGTCAAATAAAGCAGATTATTAATTAATAAGTGAAGGCAATCTACTTAACGTTGTTAACATTTATCGAAAAACGGATTCTCTGTGCTCGCTGAGTTGCTATTTTCAATATTATTATATTTTTATTTTATGTTACATTTATAGTATATAATATGATTTTTATGGACGGCTTCCAATAATATAAATAGATAATAAGATGTAGATATAAAATCAATATGTATATATTACTGTGGCAGAAAACAGAAATCATCTAGTTAATTTTTTAGTCACTCTTTGCAAAATTGTCTTTCATTTGCACGATTGATTGAAATGCGCTGATTGTATGAGAAATAGATATTTAAGATAACTTTAATATTACTTTGAATTTTCCTTTATATATATATATATATAATTTCCACGTTGAAACATTGATTTCCTGGCATAATTAACGTAACCATTACGTTAATCGAACGAAATTATTAATTCTCTCGAGCAAAGTTATGTTCACAAAGTAACTGGAGCACATTTATTTTAAGTTAATTTATGAATTATTCACAGTGTTCCATAGCGAGTTTAATAAAAACTCGTGGTATAAATATATATACGCGAATCTCACAATGAAAGGCAGAAACATTGTTTTACTTGCGTTCTTCATTAAAAATAAATTCTAGTCGTCTTAATCGCAACTTCATAAACCAAAAAAAATATATCACTCGAAAATAAATTCCTCCCTTTTTTCCTTCTTTTCATTTTCCTGCGTAAATATATAATATGTGTGTGTGTGTGTGTGTGTGTGTGTGTGTGTGTGTGTATATATATATAGACGATGCAAACGACTCGCTCGCAACCGTCAGCAGGTATAAGAGTAGAACGCGAGCACGCGCGTGAGAAGATAGTAGGCACGTATATCTATATACGCACCCCCCGAGCGAAGAAAGGAAAACCAGGGCATCTGCGGGTGCGAGAGAGAAAGAGGAAGAAAGAGCGAAGAATATCGTTAACGGAGATAGGTGCTGCGTGCACCTGCGCTTGTACACGCGACTCTATGTGTGTATGTGTGTGCGCGCGTCATTTGTTATTCGATTAAAGCGGCGAGACAAGCGGCATCCTTATACGCTCATGTATACCTGTACATATGTATATATATATATATATATATGTATGTATTATGCATATATATGTATATACAGTCAGGGGGAAAAGTGAATACGCGACGACATCTTACGTCGACGCGCGCGCGCGGGAGTTGACAGTCCGCCCGGGTGCGCGAATTCCTCGGAGAAATAATGCGGCACCGCAGACGCGAAGATGGAAGGGAGATCAACGCCCCTCGCCTCCTTCCCCCATCTCGCGTTGAGACTGATGTGCACGTGTGCGAATCTGTCTATGTGAGATGCGCACTGTGGCTGGAATTTTGAGCGGGGGGGAATTAATATGCGCGCGGCCTAATTGTTCGCGGGATATAAAGGGCCCGAGTCTTGGCAGTAGGCTTCGAGAAGTGAACTATATATACGATGAGGCGAAAAGTATGATTTGAGTGGAGGAAAGAGATAGAGAGAGAAAGAGAGAGAGAGAGAGACAAATATTTTCCAGGTTGGGGGAAAGCTGTTTCTCTTGCACGCTCGTCGGCGTCGTTTTCTCTCTTGCTCCGCTTGTATGTTTACCGAGCCGAGTATTTATTCATGGGAATTATTTTCGCGCGGACTGCGAACGTATAGGGAATTATATGGGGCTTGAGTGTATAGATGGAAGCGTCGGGGTTTTAATCCGAAAGAACTGCTCTTGTGGGGGTACTTTAAATCGTTGCCGGGATGGAACACTGATTATTATTGTTTGTGAAAGGTTTCTCAAGCAATCGTTTGTGAATGTAGATATATTTGACTGTATTTCAGATGATTTCATTAATATTTAATTTTCTATTTAAAATTATACATGCATATTCGTAAAATACGGTGATTTATGGAAATAGCGCGTACCATGTTTAACCTAAATTTTAAATTTTCCGATTGTTTGAAGACTCTATAGAGCCATAAATACTAGGCATTATAGGTGTGATAGAGGATAATTTGCGCAATCGAGCGGCGTGATTAGATGCTTTTGTACACTGTGCGCTCGCGCAAGTACTCGATAGCGCTATTCATGGAGTAGTAATCGGCACAGGATATATATATATATATAGCATTTCTCCGAGCTTTTAAAGTTTATACGAATCTGAATAAATGTTTAGTTGCTTATAAATGTTTATAATATTTTCAAATATATTATGCAGCAATTTTAATAAAATTATTATTTATTCATTAATATATAGTTTGAATATAAAGGTATTATAGATTGATATAAGCAAAAAAGTATTTTGGTATAAGCAGCATTAATTAAAAAAAGATAAAATGTTAATGGATAATTTAGATGCGTTTATGTAATCTAGGTTAATTGTATTTTATCAATGGAACTGAAGTTTCGAAACTTTCAACCGTTCAAATTTCGATGTTGTATGTATGTCACTAATGCTAAATAACGTCAAATACTTTTACCTTATGTGGTTAAATATAGAAAAATAAAATATAGGACGTGATATATTTTACAAAAACTATCAAGTTAGGAGGTAATTAAATGAATTATGGAAAAAGTTGATTGATGATTTTTGATAATAATATAGAAACAATTGGAGGGAAAAATCATATTTCGATTAAATAAATGAAGCGACATCATTCACTCTCAATTATATAGTTGTCAATGTAAATATTCAAATGTGATTTTAAATGATGAAGAGCTATTTATAGAGAATAACAAGTAATATTTAACGATGTAAAATGAAAATGAAAAAATGAAAATCTTTTCACTTCGTATCTCAAGTATAAACTTATATAGTCACGGAAATTAAGATAGTCGAAAAATGTAACATTCTCTACCATTAACCATTAGTTGTAAAATATTTCATGTTATACCAACGCACTTCCAAACACGAATAAAATAACTCAATTTTCCAAGCATCCTTTCCCATTACATCTCCCCCACCACCTATTATCATTCAAAAGACGTTAAACACATCACGAGCAAGTCCCACCTCATTTTTTAACAACGTATAATCGGCTTTCCTCAACTACCACCACCACCACCACCACCTCAAGCCCCCACCGGCAGCAGCAGCAGCAGTAGTAGCACCTCACTCTCGCGAACCGCTTACGGCGAGCCGCGGGGACGCATTATAAGCTCGTAGCGTCGAGACTCTCTACACACGCGTACACACACATATATATATATAAAGCTCTCGCGTCGCGCGATTAACCTCGGCCGCTTGCGCGAGGCTATAAAATCAGCAGCGCGCTCACCATCCGCGCAGCATCCACCGTAAAGCACTCAAGCTATTGTCGCGGCGGTACGGCGCCGGCGGCTCGCTTTACACGCGCATAAAGGCGCCGGAATCGATGTCTTGCTGGACGTTTATGCACACACTCACACGCGCGTTCAGTACCTCGCGCCAAAGTGGATTAACCGTCGGCCGGACGACGGCAAATCGAATCATCGGTTAGCCCGAACGAAGTTAGCTACCGCCGTCGTCGCGGGCAATGTATAGACGGTGGAGTAGTGGCCGTCGTTGCTCGTTTTACAGGCGTGCGAGCGTTCTTTGCGCTACTACTGGATTTTTGCGGGTATACTCTGGGGAGATGAGCCGAGGTATGGTGGTGAAGGTTGCGAGGAGGGGAAATCCTCGGGAGGAAGGAAATTTTCAACGAAGCCGATGTGCTCACTGATGCTTTTTGTGTTCAGTGCTCGGAGAGTGTATTGTATATATATGGATTTTGTGCGAAAGTTTTAAAATTGGTTATGGTTTTGGTACGAGAATGATTTGGTCTAAAGGTATTTATGAGTTTTATATATAATTTTTGTTGGCTTGTAGTTTCAGGTTTAAACGATAATGCTCGCTTTGAAATACAATTCGTTAAACTCTATATAATTTACTATCGCAGTGACAGTCAACGTTCGATATTTTTATTAGTTTAAAAATAACTTTAATTAGAAAAACTAGGTTCAATCAACGAGCAATTCTAGGAGTGGTTAAAATTTAATTTTTTCAGCGAGCGAGTAGTAATACTGTTTTAGAGCAAATTAAGTAAATACATTACATCGATTTGTCTTCACGTCGGAAGCACCTGGCACAATTACGTTTAATCTCATTTCAAACGGCTTGTTTCAAATTGTCTTTTATAATTACTCGAGAAATAAGACGTCTTTTAGAGACGAATAAAAGCAACGTTAACAATACTTTTAACGGCCTTTCTTATTTTCGCAAAAAAAAAAAGAAACGATTCTCTAACATTGATTTTTTTCGTAGAAAATTCTTTTTTACAAAACAAAACTATCACCTAAATTCTCTCCCGCCAACTCCGCTGCAAAACTATTTATTTCGCGCTCTTTTTCGAAAAAGAATGGCGCTCTCACTGGGTGAAAAAAAGGGAGAAAGAAAATTAATTGAATCACAAACAGGGATACTTCGCTACACTGGCCGCGACTAGCTAGAACCTTTTTTTTTTTGCTTTATTTCTCAACGAACGTCGCTCTTTATCAAGCGTAAAAACTGCACGCGGCAAAACAAACACTTTTTCTTCCTCTCCTTTACAAAAGTCAGAACAATCGCAACCGCCACGTAGAGCATCTCACTGTTTATACCTACTTCACCCGCACATCGCCCGACCAGAGCAAAGCAATAAAGTAAGCCGTCGTCGGTTTTTGTTACACGCCCCACTCGCATACACATACACACACACGCGTGTGCGCGCACGTACCACTCGACAAACAAATTCAGTGCGCATTGTTAACACTGCTGCTCGCAAGTGCAAGCGCTTTTCAAACCGCCCACCTCACGATGGCCTCTTAAGTATAACTAGATAAAGCGAGAGAGTAAGGGAGAAAGCTTCTCCCCTTTTTTTTTCTTTCTCTCTCTCTCTCTCTCTCTCTCGTCAAAAAGTTCAAATACTCGGAGACAATGAGTGGCGACATTAGAGCGACTCGGCTCCCGAGGGGGATATATATATATAGGGTCGCCGCGGCTGTAAAAAGCCGGCTAGCAGTGGCTGTTGACTGAAGTAGCTGCAGCCACTACCGTCGCCGCAGAGAAGGAGAAAGGGAATAGGAGTAGAAGAAGAAGAAGAAGAAGAGTCTCGGCGGGCGGCAGCAAAAAAGTAGCGCGCACGCCCGCATGAGCGCCGCGCACAAAGTGCTGCCAGTTAGCCCGGCCTCTCTCTCTCTCTCTTTCTCTCTCTCCTTGGGTGAAAAAATGCCCCAGCTCTTCCCTAAAAGCTTTTCACCATTTCACGATAGTCGCGCGCGTGCAGCAAGAGAGCTATGTGCAGGGATTGCCGTATTAGTTTAATTTCTGCGGAGACACTTTTTTTTCGTTTGCTCTTGCTTCACTCGCCGCGCGCGCGCGCCTTCACACCTGCGCGGGGGGAGAGGGGAGGGAGAGAGAAAGTTCGTGGGGACGCTTTTAGTGTCGCTGTGTAAGCGCAAACGCGAGCTTCGTGAAATTGATACTTACTTCGCTTAGCTCTGGTTTGCATTTTTCTCTCTTTCTCTCTCTCTCTCGCACGCTGTATCCTACTTTCGTGCGGCTCGCGAAAGTTTTCTTTGTGGCGCGCAAGCCAGTACTGGGATGCGGGCGAGCGCGCGGTTTTTATTGCGAGCGTAAAGTTTTAATTATTAAATTAAGTATTTAGAGTTCTGCGGGGCTAAAAGGATACGGCATTGTTCGGGGTATCCTTTTGTTTATAGTGTATTTCAAGGAAATGTGGGTTTTAAAAGTTTTCGCCGACGCGCGTGCGCGAGCTCGTGCTTTTAAACGGAATTATATTTTCAACTCTTTAGTTATTTATTATTATCCCGGTTTTAATAGTAATCTAATACGCGAATTAGTATTAATTGGGATTTGCGCCTTTTCGCTCGCTGATTGAATTTGCTTCGGTTTGTATGAAGAAGCTAACTATAATGAGTTTAAGGATTGGATTCTCGATATTATAAATATGTAAGATAGACGAACTGGATGATTTTTATATTTAAATTATATAATTCGTGTTATAAATTATATAATGATGTTTATATATTTTAATTATATAATTATATAATTGTTGAATTCGAAAAGGTGATACATTATCGAAATGTCGTTCTTTTAAATAATTAATTTAGTATAATTAAAAATGACACTATACCGGGAATGTATTCTGAAA
>JAYJLV010038796.1:0-24368 GCA_036873485.1 Torymus texanus
GAAAATTTTTCTCTAGGACTATTATTTTTTAAGTTATTCAGCCGTACTCGGACTTTTTGAACACTCTGTATATACACGTTATATACTAAAATTCGCGGAGGGATTTTCAAAAGAGCCGATTTATTGGCTATTGGTAGAAGTCACACGTGGGCAATTTCGCCCAGTGATTTGGTAAGTCGTGGTACGTGACTTTGGTTAGGAGAACACGTCGGCGATTCGAGGAATTTTTAGTGTGGCTAGTAGTTCGGGTTAATTTTGTTTCTCGTTAGTTGAAGTAGCTTTATAAATGCTCTTTTGATGGAAAATCCGATTGCCTCGTTAAGAAATTGTTTTATTTACGAACTCTAATAGCTTTTAGTTTAAGAAATTTATTTTAGATGTATACTGAATTGCTTATACTTGTCTCTAAATCAGACGAGCCTTTTTTATAACGTAATTACATTTAATACATTTGGGAACTTTAAGTAAATCGCTTAATGAATTACTAGAGAAGAGTAATTTATTTCAACAATGATGAATGGAATATTCCACTAGGAAAGGAAGTATTACAATAATGTTCCTGTTTACTTTTATAAATAAGGATGAAAATAGAAGTGGACGGTAAATTGACGAAATAACTTTTTAATAACAAACAGATAAGTATAAAACTTCGAACATTAAATTTCACATCTCGAATCAAATAAGGCTGTCTATATAAAATAGAGCACTTAACGCTTAGCCCAGTAAATTGCTTAACAACGTTACTTAAATTTACATCCTTTATAAAAGATCACCATAAACCCTATGATGCACTCCACGATAACGACACACTCGCTCATAAATTCCGTAAATAAGCATGAAAATATAATTCACAATAGACCTTTAAAGAAATGCACTTGAACATGGACACCGTAATGCCTTTGACACTAGGTAGGTCCTTGAGTTCCCTTACACTTTACTACACGTTGAAAGAAAAAACCACGAAATTCTCTTTTTCTATACTACTTAACCTACCGCCCACGCCAAAACTTCAACTCCGTCAAAGTCAGAGAGCGCAAACGCTTTACGATTTTTGCGATTAACGGAGGAGGAAATTGGCCCTGAGGTTCTATCGCGAGAAATTGAAAGGAGTGCACGCGGAGGTAGATTTATCGATCGTAGTGTTGAAGATATATATATATATATATATATATATATATGAGGGTAAAAAGTTTCTCATGAAACGTGACGGGAGAAGAGAAAAACGCCGATCGGGTTGGATTAAAAGTTTCGGAGTTCTGCGCAATTGCCCGGAGCGTGCAGACGGTTATGAATTTTTCAGGACGATGCGTCGGTGTGTAGAGTATTCGCGAAACGTTTTAATTAGTGGGCGGAGGAATGGAAAAGCTGGGTTGATGAATTTTGTATAAGATAGAGTTGAATTCGGAGTTTAGGTGTGTGTATGTGTGTTTTGTTGAATATTTCATGGTAAATTGCATTTATTCGGAAATGTAATGGTGGTTTTGAATCTAGCGCTCACGACTTAACTCTTGGAGTTATATTTTTGGAGATTGGGATGTCTTTTCTGACAATCTTGTAGCTCAAAAGGTGAAGAGGTTTCCGTAGAAGTAAGCAAATCATAGAAAGTAGTTGTATAGCTTCTGGTCTTGAGTATTATTCAAACTTATTTTTTACAAAGGAAAATTTTGGTTGATGGAGTAAAGTAGTTAATGCAAAATGTATAGGTACAGTAATTAAATAAATTATAATTCCACTGTATTGAAATTTTCACGAAACTTTTTAATAGAGCTGCACAACTTTCTGAAATTCACGAGCAGCAGCGCAAGTTTATTTCGGTTCAAAAGATCAAATTTCAATTTAAAAAAATCAAATTCTATCTAAAAAATCAATTTAAAAAATTATATTGCATTTCCCATGCACATGTATTTCCAGAATTGTATTTATATGAATTATCACAATAATTAAAATTCTGTCAAGTAAGAAAAAAAACACTGAACACGGGTAAATATATAATTTTTTTTTGTATGTCACAATAAGTACAAGTGAAGTACACGTTCAGCGAATGAAAAAAGGCACGTAATGTGATTTTTCCAATTAGGTTTACAATTTGTTTCGTGTTCCGTCGAGGAAAAAATTTAATGCATCACGTCAATCGTGTTTTAAAAGGACTTTAACGAAATCCGGATGCGTTTAATTTATCTTTTTTTCCCCCTTTATATCAAATCTACATTCATTTAAATGTATTTTCAACTCACGCGCGCACGGAACTAATTTCAATTAAAGATACATTTGGTGAACACTTTTATCGAATAACTAAAATTCGTCCACGCTTTTACAAATCAAATAACACGTACTTTAATTCCTCGATCCACGCGCTCTAAAACCTGCTTAAAAACATTTAACCGAACCTCGCGAATGTCCAAACCACGAGACCAAAACCATTTTCCTTTATCCCGATATATACAACCACACATACATTCTGAATGGATGAAATGGAAAAGCACGCGCATACACGTATAGGAGTCTCCGAATTAGGAACGACTCTCGGCATTCCGATTTCCCGGCGGAAAAGGGGAAGGAAATCTATATAGCGGCACGTCCGTTGCGAGCCTGCATTTCAAAACGCTGAATCGCTGCCGGGATTTTCTAAAGATCATAATGAGAAGCGAGACGCGGCGTAAAGTGTCGTCGTTGTCGTCGTGACGACGTCTGGTCGGTGACCGATTTTAAAATACGGGTTTCAATTTGCTCTTTTAATATTTTGACGTGTTGCTGAGTAGAGAAAAGTTTCGTTTGGGTTATTTTAGTGTTTTTATCGGTGATATTTAAAATTTTATGATATAACATTTTTAGTAACACTACTATCAGTTGTTCCTGCGTATCTATATAAATATAAAAAAAGTATCACAACACTAGTTTTACAAACCATTGTATTATTTAATCCATGAATTTTTCAAATTTATTATTCGATTATTGGGTCCATTATCGAAGTTACAGATAAGCAATTATTATTTAATCATAATTAATCAATATGGACCTGGCATTAAACTATGATATTTGCACAATTGATCATTTTCGTCTTGTAATAGATAATTAAAATCATTGCGGTTGAGCAAATATTGATTGCGACCACAACTATCTTACTGTTTCATGAGATAAATTATTATGTATTAAATTAAATTTATGTAACAATTCCGCCAATCAATTGCTGTCGAACTCGAATCACTTTTAGATTTAATACTCTGATATACACCGACTTACTAATATTTTATCGATATCCGATAACTACAAGAAACACCTTTCGCGAACAATACCCGGAAAATACATTATTACGAACCATATTCTTCAAGAAAATCTCACAATCCCACAATATCACATCATCTTTTAAAAAGATTTAAAAAAAACAACATCATTTCTTCCTGTACGAGCTCACATCATTAAAAATCCTTATACATACATCATTCACCTTAAAAAATAACGACTACCACGTAGTTCACTCATTCCATTCTATTGCTCACCTCAACTTGGCACCACTACCTATACTGCATGGATCCAAAATAAAATCCATTCTGACGCGTTAATTAAACCCGAAAAAAAATTCTCTACCATTTCGCTTTCTTTGCAAAAGCTAACACACATACACACACACACATACCTTTTTCCCTACCTCTACTTTCTTTCTTTCCGGCGAAGGAAAAGCTCGTACACGCCGCTCGGGAAAGAAAGAAAAAGTCAACGAAATCCCGCTTCCATTATCGCGTCGCGCCGGCAGCAGCGATTCGCAGTCTTCTCACGCTCTTTCTCTCTCTCTCTTTCTCTCTCTCAACTGCTCAGCGCCAAGAGAGAGAGAGAGAGAGAGAGAGAGAGAGAAAAGGGAAAAGACGCGGAAATCCGTCGTCGTCGTCGTATAGCTGCTGTAGCTCCGAAGTGGGAAATCAAGTACGTAAATAAAGCTGCTTCTCGCTCGCGCCTGCTTTCTAAAAGGGACACTTGCATTTTTCTCACTCCGGTTCGGATTGATGCGCGAGTCTCTATATATATATATATATATATATACACACACACACACACACAGTCGTGCGTGTACAATGGCCGATAAACCGAATCGATTCTAGAGTGTCTGCGATAGAACCGAAAGCATTAGGAATGATATATATATATACATCAACGACGTTAGTATAGCGAATATTTATATAGTATTGAGAAAAGTGCAATCGGATTGACAATTACACAAATCGACGAATTGACGTCTTCGCAATGGAATACGAAGTTATTCTACTTCGCGAGCTTTTACGAAGATTGGATATATATATATATATATATATATATATATACACACGAATAGATGTGTATATGTATATGTGTACATCCGAGAAAAGTTGAGCTGACGTATTTACCTATATACAAGGTACGTTTGAATTTTCAAATTTTAAGACACGCGGGGACGCGAGATCTCGCTGTATGTAGATTTCCGACGTGGGGGAGTTACAACTTTTAAATTCAAATTTCCGTTTCCTTCGAGGGAAAAGTTTTCCGGCCCCGGCGTTCATATACACGGCGATGTATAAAATAAATCTGCCATGGCGCTCGTTGTGTATACACACACACACACACACACACACACATATAGATATATATATACACACACACACGCTGATGCGGTACGTGAATGCATTTAAATACGATAAACAGATTTAACTCTTGGAGGTTGTTGGTTTAATTAAAAACAAATATATATATAGCGGTTGTTTTATATAATGTAATAAGCAATAAAGTTTATACTTTTAGTGTAGAAATGTATGTTTCAATGAGTGAATATGTAATATGTTGATTTAGTCACAGCGAATGTTTTATTCGATTCTTGCTATTTTAAGTGATGCATTATGCGCTCGTCTCTCTCCTTTTGTAGTTTAATTTAATTAATAATTCTCGGAATAATGAAAACTTGAATTTAATTAACGGTGCATCCGGTATGCTCAAGAATTTAATTTAATGCAGGTATTTTATTCAGAATTTTGTTTATATACTTTAATTATCATTATTTACAGTAAAAAAGTGTCGAAAAATTATTGTTCAAGTGAATAACCCTCTTACATCTCTATTTAGCCAAAAATAACATCTGTATAATGTAAAAATATCAACAAAAAAGCGTTTTACTATACTATACTATCGGACAACGACAAATCACCGTTTCAAAAAAGCTCGCAGATCCGTGCACCAGATATACACACACATACACACTTACTCGCGAAACCGTAACAACGATAATAGTCTCGAGTGGTTGAATGAAAATTCACCACGAGAGGTACCCGATAAAATCAGCTACGCGCGTTATTATTTGCCCAACGTGACGAGGTGCGAAAAATTCAAGCTCAAATAGTCAGCCGAAAAGTGGAGAATTGCACGTATGTCTATGTATATACATACTTGTGCATTGCATTCGCGTGCATGACGCTTATAAATAAACATCGGAATATAGGCGGTTTAATTAAACGATGAGGTTTAACGCATACGCGGTGAGAATGATTTTTCTTTTTTTCTTTTTTGTTGCCGCACGGTTGAGTGGGAAAAGAGTTTGAAAGCGAGTGTCGTGTATATATAGACGGAATCGGATGAGGTTCTCACGGATATATAAAAGTATTTGACAGTTGACTCGCGCGGGAATTGCAGCGCGTCATATTGTGCAGAAAGTTTGTGGAACGCGAGTATGGGAAAAGTCTAATTACGAGGTTGACGGGTGAGGAAAAATAAGGTGAAGATTTTTAACGAAGGCAAAGTGACTTTTCTGTGTGGATGGAAAGTTAGACTCTCGGGTAATGTTTCTAAATGGATTTGCTGATGAAAAGAGGTTGTGATGTAAAAGTTGCTAAGAATTTTATTGTTCAGAGATTAACGTGATTGAAGAGTAATTGAATTTTAAAAACAAGTATTTGGTAAATTTTCATTTCATTCGTACGTGACTCAACGGATATTCTATAATTTTAACTCATCCTTCCTCTTGAATTTATCGATTTTCTGGAATTCGAGCGTAGCTGTAAAAACAAATTTTGCAAATTACAGAAAATTCACGTTGTTTGCATTTGCAGCGACAGCAATTGAAATAATGGTTTTTATTTTTTTTTAAATTCGGCGCCTTCTATTATTGTACAATATAAACTAAAAGATTTAATGAATAAAATATCTAATTAAAACAAGAGACTACGTCCTATTTCCGCTGCACTTCCGATCGCAGTGTAATTAAATCATTCTCATGCATTTCAATATTACTTTGTCGGTTAAATTTTAGTAACTGTAAGAGATAAATCTACATCGATGTTATTCAATTATATTTCTACTAATAATATGAGTAATAAATTTTGTTAAAAAATCTACAAATTTAATTACGATAACGATATGTCGAGTCCGATAAGTTTTTTAATAGACTATATTACGATTCAAATATCTATAATCTGCGGCTATTTTTGCAATGCTATATACCTTATCATATTGGATTCCAGCCAACGCCCGAATACTATAAGCTGAATGAAATGTACTTTACATTGCTACAAAAAGTCTGTATAGGTACTTGAACTTTTCCTATGAATAGAAATTTTTTTCAATACGCATTAAAGTTTCCAGAAACATGTCAATGATGTTTAACATATGCAGAAGTCCACTAGTTTGGATCGGCTTTAATATATATATTTAAATTTTATAACTTTACTTTAGAAAGATAAATAGATATGACCTTTTCCAAGTCGATTTAACTTTTTCAAAAACTTTGGAAAAAGAAAAATCATGGTTTCAAAATGGCGAGCCTCTCTAATTTTCTAAAACTATCTTCAACATTTTTGAAAAAAAATTTGCATGCCAGTTATAATTTCTTTTTCTTTCACAAGTTACGGTAATAAACATAAAATTTCCTCACTGCAGTTTTTAACCAAAAGACTTTTCGACAATGCGTTCCTCACATCTACGCCAACAAGAATGAGAAAAAAAAATCTCACTTGTCCGCTCGCACGTTATTTTTAAAACTCCACAAGAACCAGATAATCGAATCAAGCCTCGCGCTCGACTTTCTTAAAAGATTACCCTCCCGGTATTCTCTCGGGAAAATCGAGTTAAACTTTGCGCACGCGCGCATTGCGGAATGGAGAAAAATAAATGCCGGCCAAATGGGAAACTAACACACGGAAACACGTTGCGTGCGTATATATATATCGAGAGTATTGAGAGCGCACGGATTTAATTTTCGGGAAAATAGAGACGGAATGAATTTCCTGTGAGAAGCTGTCCTTTGTGGACAAGTTAAAATTACGGATTTACAGTTTGTTCTATGTAAGCGAAGGGTAAAGAGATTTACGCAGGGTGACATTTTTTCCACGGAATTTCGCCTGGAGGTGCTGAAGCGATTTCTTTTGTAAATGCGAAATGGTTCAGTGAAATTAAAGAATTATTTTTCTATTTCTACTGAATTAGATTCCAACGAGTTTTGTTATAGATTGTTGTAACAAAAGATTCGAAACTAAGATTTTAATTGTGTATGAAAAACTTTAACAATAGTTTATTAGAGTGGCTTTCTTTCAAAGTGTTTTTTTATGATATTTGGAAAAAACTACGTTCCAAAAATTTGTTCTTGAAAAATAGGTTTTGTGCTACGACGTACGTGACTTGGAGCTTAAATTGGATATTGTGTTTGAATCAGACAAAGACAATCAAACTTTGAGAGATAGCAAAAACGTTAAAATTTTATTACTTTGAGAGAAAGGGCCGGTGAGGTATTCAAATTTTCGCAAGCGAAATAAAACTGTATACAGGGTGAAGATTTTATCTTTTTAAATACGCCATAACCCATGTATATGTGAACCATTAATAATGAAAAATATTATCTTTGTGAATCCCTTTGGAAATTTAACATGGTGCAAATATATATTTATCAAACTAAAAATTTAAGTATATTTTTTTATTTTCAATTTAATGTTTTCAAATTTGTGAGAATAAGAAAAAGACTTTTCAGACCAACATTATACTTGCTTCAAAAACTATTCAACGGTAACAAAACTCCAAAAAAATATTGTCGCCTGACCGAATTTGTCTCTCACTACTTACTGTATCTATGTTCACCTATACCATTTATAAAGAACCACTAAACCCATACTATTTACCCACCACACACATGACCCAACAAATCTCAGCACATCTACACCAAACGATTACCATCTTAAAATCCCAACCTTCCTTTTGACCACGAGATTGAAAAAAAGTCATTTCCCGAAACCCCTTCTTTGGCAATTTTCAAAACACTCTCTCTTCGCTTGGCTACTCAGGCCTGCGGTGCTCAAAAAATCATAACTCTATAAATTTTCGAGTACACCGACGTCGACGGACGTCGCGTAAAACCTCAATCTCTCTCTCTCTTTTCGGAGAAAAAAGCAGGTAAAGAAGAAAAAAATCAATTTTTCAGAACACTTGCGGGAAAAAACAAGGAATACGAAGCTTGACGGAGGGAAGAACATGAAAGATGCAGTGCGTGAGAGGGACGACCTTCGAGGTCGGTCGGTCGGTTGGTGATCCGTGGACAAAGGGCAATACTCGCAGTGTATTAAGTGTCCCTCGATTTTCTCATGTACAGTGTGTAGGGAGGATGGACCGTGAATGGATTGTAAATGGAAGCAATAGGGGTTGGATGTTGATATGGAAAATAGTAGAGTATGCACGAATAAATATGAAGAATAAGTTTTAATAAAAGTAGAAAATCAATTGACAGTGGATATAATTGCACTGTTAATAATCGTATTAGGGTTGAAGGTCCGGTTAGTGTACCCCTTAACCAGACGAAATGTCCATATTAGTGTGTGTTTTTAACTTATAACTATATATAATTAAAAAGTAAGTCATCAAACAATGTTATTTATGGTATTAAACAACTTTTTGGTGTTTCTAGTAATATAGCTTTACATAAGTTTTAAGGTAAGAATGTTTAATGTATGTCACACATGTGACAGCCACATAAATAGGGACAGCTGCCCTATATGATTATATATATAGGATTGCGTTTGAAATGGATTCAATGTCGGTGCGGTATATAAATGATATCATTTTTATAGACTGCTTTGTTACAGTAAATGACTTGTAATGACATTACAAAGGTATTAATACAATATCACATGACACTTATTATAATGGAATAAAGAAAAGAAAATCTGTCCGAGATGACCAGTCGGTAACCTTCTATTCTTTTTACTGTATGTAAGTGACATGACGTTCTTCGAAAGAAAATAAGACAAAGTACAATGGCACGTTTTAATGTTCTACACAGGTATGTATAAAATGATTATTTCGATTGTTCGAAGTTCAATTTATTCATTTCACAATTCTTTCAACAAAATAACAATTACGGCGTTTGTAACAAAGGAGAATGATCCAGTTTTGAAAATTATTAAAACGTTATTTATCTAGACGTATATGAAATATACCTGAATAAGTAGACTTTAACAAAGCTATATAGGTATGTTGTTATTTCGAATACTTGCTAAATTTTTAAAAATTTATAATAATGAATTTCGCAAAATAACTTCTCTATATTCACAGCAGTTTTTCGAGTTTCAAAGTCAGTATAACAAATGTCAATTCGATTGCATAAAAAATTTATGGCAGCTCTTTTATGTACCTACCTGCAGAGCAACAAAGTAGAACTGGTCATGAAATTATACAGCGCAAGCATCGATGTATATGCGCACACGGTAAAATGTATACACTTCCTTCATAATTTATAGGTTCTCATAGATGTCTGTGGAACAAGTACTTCTTTATTCATATAGTATACGCGCCCCGTTCATTTACTTGTATTGTAGATTAACAATATTTGCTCATTTTCTGCTCTAATTGCTATACAACTCTTAAAATATGAATAAAGACGTTGTTCCTTTATGCTTTTGTCTATAGTTTTTCTGGTACAATCATATGTAAACTTATTGATTTTATCAAATACTTATTGGACGCTCAATAAAGTATAAAATTAGAGTTGAAGATTAAAACTGTTATAAATTAATATCAATATCAGATATATTTATATTAAGATGTTATATTTAAAATCATTCGAATTATTAATCTTTTTTTAACTAGTATATATAAACAGTGATAAAAATATAATGTTTGTTCACCCAATTTGATACTTTCCCTGTGATGCAATGTAAAGTTAATTTAAAAAAATAAAATTATTGATTTATTATTATTTGACGTTATTTAAAAAATAAAATGCCAAACACACGTAAATATAAGGTAATTACAGAAATTTAAATCAACGATAAATTGTTCCATAAAGTGCGCTTGTTAACATTAGTATTATTCTTTAATTACGTAAAATGACAGAATTTTATTTATAAAATATTATGCATCACCATCGTCAATAAATATTAATATATTTGTCGTAAACAAATTGTCATGTAAATATATTTTTTTAAAACAGATGACAAACCCATAAAAGAATATTTCGAAAACTGCATTTCTGCACATCCATTCCTGCAAGTGTTCATAAAGAGCCAGAAGAAATATAAAAATCATAACCGTTATAAAACGTCATGTATACAATGATATTATCCCTAGCATTAATTAAAATTTTCATGAAACCGCGCGCACGCGCTTTACAGCGTAATAGAATTTCAAAATTTCATAACCATCCAGCGCTCGATCCACCGCACATTTCTCCCCCTTCCATCTGAATATTTAAATTCAATGCTTTTACTGATTTAAAATTCATGTTTTATATTATAAAGTCGCGGCATCGTCGAAACATTACTACGTTTTACCATCTTTGACGTAGACACAGACATGTAATCTCGCGTAGTTTTCTTTTTTTTTTTTTTTTCATAACGCTCGTTCGGTGGTGGTAATTTGCGAGCGAGAAAGTGATTTACGAGACGCGAGTAAGGTAAAACCGTAATTAATTTTTCCCTTCTCGAGGATCGATTGTGTAGCTTGCCGTCAGCTGTTGTAATTTTATCGCTTCGCACCGTTAAAAAAGGTGTAAGGGACGGGTGTTGGCTCTTTTGCAGAGTCTGCGCTGTCTACTATAAATAGAATTGAGAATTTTTCAAGGTGATTTTTACATCTTTATATATTGCAGGGATGAATAATAGCTGGATGAATTTTCGATGAATAACTGAGTATGTTTTACTTAGACATATAGTATGCAAAGTCTATTATGACTTCAAATTTCGGAGAAACTTGATTTACCTAGAAAATTTCAAAATGATAAGCCGAAAAATACGAAATTTTTAGTTTTCTTTTACTAACAGATTATTTCTTACTCAACATCATACATATATGTATATCCATTCAATGTAGGTAAGAAATTTCGATACCAATATCGAGAACATTCACACAATTAAGGCCAACCATTAATATACTTCCTCAATCTCCACCCACTCTAACCATTAATCGAATTCCAATAGAATTCAGTCTATTAAAAGAGTCAAAAAGAAGCTAATTGAATAACGCGGTCAATTAGCCCAACACCATATACCAAGCTCTCAAAAATCTCATAACGTATAAAACTTTCGACGCTCGTTACATATCCCTTCACGAAACGACGGTCCCACACGAAAACACCAAGGCGTGTCCTCGAAATCCCCGGGATTCCCAGGCACCAACTACTATACTCTTCAGCTACTCAGCTACTCTCGTAGCTCAAAACAAAAGATCTACGCGATTATAATCTCCACTTCTCGTCGATATTCTTGCACGGTCCTCATTTTTTTTTTTTCGACAGCTCATAAAAATTTCACGACCACATATAATTCACACGGTTGGGTTACGCCGCGTTGGTATATAGATGGCTTGTCATGACTTTTTCAATCTTTCCTCTTGTTACTGCTGCTTTTTTTCGTTTTCTCTTTGTCTCTCTTTTTTTCTATTCTTTACCCCGATCTACTTTTATTATAGACGCGCGTATGTTCGGTGATACGAGAGAATAACGGAGGAAGAAAAAAAAAGAGGACGACGCTCATGCGCGTGTATATAATTGCGTTGCTTTCAGCGTCCCGCGGCGATTATACGTGTGCTGAGACGCCGCGGGTGAGAAATCAATTTGATATCTTAAATAACGAGTGGCTATCACCGAGCGTCGTTGGTTTTTTTTTTTTATTTTTTTGTTGGTGATAGGGTAAACGGCGTTGGGAGGTAGTTGAAATGGGTGAGAAGGTGAATTTTTTATTTTTATTGGCTTGAAAGGAGAGTGTTGTTGAATGGAATTGCTCTGTTTTATTGTGTGGGATATGCGTTTTATGAGCGTGGAAAACGCGTAGGAAGATATGTTTTTGTAGGGAAAAGGATTGCACGTACTTTGTTTGAATCGAAACGAACGTAGTGGTTTGTCTTAGAGGAGATGTTTTTTTCATATCCAACGACAGTGCACGTATATATTTATTTATTAAATTCAAACGGACATTACTATCCTTTTACAAAAATTAAAACTAAAGAAGACGGGAATGGATATTTATATGCAACGGTTTGGAAAGCTAACATACAATCGAGCTACTAGTGCAGTATCAACATCCTCTAGTGGAAAATTTTTATATAAGTAATTTAAAAATACTAATTGATAGTTGAGAGTTTATATTTTCGATCGATATAATTATTATACCTTCGTATTTTTTTTTCTCAACACTTACCCACGGAACACTCAAATCTCACAACTTTTTAACTATCGATTCCCACGTCTAGATTGACGTAAAAGCTTCAATCATGCGTGCGAAGGTTTTTTTGAGAATATACATTGTATCTCGATATAGCTACGACTTATTCAACTTTAATTAGCTTCGAAGCGCTTATCACCGAAGAGTTGCCTGAACCGTCCGATGCAATGAATAGAGCTACATATCGAATTTTCGAACTACCCTGAAGTTTGCAATGAGAAGGGAGCCCTCGGATTTTGATGCGATTAAATGCAATTCGAATAAAAGTGATACCGCGGTGCACGTGTGTAATTAGCGTGTGTTTCCGGATATATTAAAATTAAATATGGATTTAATTAACTTGTGGTACGCTAATTTTCACAAAGTTAGTTATTTTAGTTAATTAAAGTAAAGTAGATTAATATTAATAACATATAAAAATAATATAAATTATTTTAAGGTTGAAATTTCAAATAACGAGAAATACGACAATTTTCTCTCGTTTTTTCTACTTAGGATTTCGCATTTTCATTTATCCACTACCCCATAACCACTATACGAGCGAGCGAATCACTATAGAGAGAACATCATTGAACTTCGAAGTTGTTTGTTGCGCAATTTCGTTTGCCATTGCTGTAAGAGCCAGGCGAAAAAGTCGAAGAGCGCAGAACTTTCTGCAGCTGTTATAAGTTTTCTCGCGCACGCGCGCGAATGACGTTAGCAAAGTACTGTATACTTTCCCTTCTTCTTTTGCTTTATCAAATTTTTTACTCCCGAGGTATAAATTTTGACAAAAGACTTGTTCTTCTCTCATCGTCCCTAAGGATGAAAATCTCTGGAAAACTCTGCATCTGGATCGCACAATCCGATGGTATACTCACGTTCCTTTTAAAAAAATCCTAATCCTGGTCTTACTTTTATAAAAATAAAAAAAAATAATACGCATGGTTTCTCGTTTATCAAAAACCATGTCGTAAACCACGCCGCCCTTTTTCTACGCATCAATTATAAGCAATAACAGCAGCTGCAATTCGATTAAAAATTCAGTCTCTACGCGTTATCCCGAAGGTCGTAACTACGGTATTATCCAGTCCGTACGATGAGAAAACGCGATGTATTAAAAACGAAGAAGCAGAGAGAGAGAGAGAGAGAGAGAGAGAGAGAAAGAACGATTTCATTTCATTAGAGAAAGAGCTTTTCGCGGTACCCATGTATACGGAATATGCTTATGTACATCACTGCCTCACGTTACTATACTACCGTCCGAGCGCGCGCTAAGTAGATTGGCCTACTTTTTTATTTCTTCACTTGATTTTTCTCTCTCTCTCTCTCTCTCTCTCTCTCTCAATCGAACGCGTACGCGCGAAAGAACTGGGAAAAATCTGAGGGCGCGCTGTTGCGCTTTTTTTAACGGAGTATATAGGGAGTTTGCGCGAGCTTGGCGCGTTATTGTATAGCGCGGAATATTAGGCGTGGGTGTGTATTTATAGGATGTGTGTATGTGTGTATGTGTATATGGACGATGAGCCGTGATGCGATGTTGGATGCATATTTGTTTGTTACAAATGTGGTTTTATGCTAAAAGTTATTGGTGTTTTTTTACACTTGTTATATGTTTTGAAATTTTGAATGTATATATATATGTTGATCAAAAATATTGTGTAAGCAAATTCAATTTCGACAGTTGTAAATTAATTTTGTGTTTGATTTAACATAACTGTTGTTGCTTTTTGATTCAACAATGTGTACATAATTTGTCAAACAATACGTAATATTACTGTAATTCGTGTACATATTTTCTCACAACAAATATATATATATGATTACATTTTATGTCAATTTAATAGAAAGGTATTGTCACAGCTTTAGGTATTTCGTAAACGGGTATATTCTAAACGGGAATTGAAATTTCTAATAAATTACTACATAGTGAATCCTATAATTATATCATTATTCAATCTTTCAATTTATGCTATATAATAAAACGATTAATCTAAGGCTATAAAATCGTGAAGCGATAAAAGAATTAAAGCAACTTTATCAATCATCAATAGTAACAGTTCAACGGTGCTGCAAATTTTATACAAAGAAAAGATTTTAAAACGCCAAAAAAAGGTACCACAAACATCGTCATTATTATTCAACAACCCTTCCCTTAAGTCCCACGAAATATAAACACCGCAATAAAAAAAAAAGAATGTATTTATAATTCTCTCGTGAAACAATCTCATTCACTTTTCGCGTACCACAAAGATACACCGATGGCTCAACAGTACTATACACAGTCTCGTTTTCGCTGCTCGTTTCTTCCTCTCCTTCTCGCTTTCATAACCCAGGTTGCTTTCGATTTCCATACCAGAGGGAGAAGAATGAGTTCGTGTACTTTCGATCCACCTGCAATCCTCTACCCCTGCCAGAAACGTAATTACCAGGGCCGAAAACCATCTTTGTCTCCACAATTATCCCCTCTCTGAACTTTGGCATCGTGTTAATGGATTAACCCTCGAGCTTTTCTCTCTCTTTCTCTCTCTTGTTGCGCCAAATTGACTTGGTCGCACATTTCGTGCCTCGCAGGCGCAAGCGTGGCAATTATTTCCTGCCGACGACGACGACTTTTTCCACCTTACCCCTGCTGCTGCTGCTTCTTTTTTTCTGTTTAATTGAAGCGACGCGTGTGCGTGTAATTGGAGGTCATACGGTGCGTCGAAATAATTAAAGCTCTAGCGGTAGTGTATATTTTTGTTATATGCTCTTTCCACGGTTTTTTTTTGGGATGTGAAAGGGGTAAGGAAGAAGAAGAAGAAGAATATAATCGCGCAAGAGTACAGCTAAGTTAATTAGGGTGAGGAATGCGCTCGTGGGAGAAGAAATATGAAAAAGTTTTTGGTGAGAACGTAATTAATGGTAGTCGGAGGTCTGGCGAGATTTTTCATTCTTATATATGTACTACGGTGGGGAAGTTTATACTTTTGTCTGTCTGCGTACGTAGTATAATGAATATACTTGTTACAACGTTGTGTTGTATCGATCGTCGTCGTGTTATTGTTCGTAGTAATTAAGAATTCTGGTAATTTTAAGAGAAGCACGACAAGTGATTATTTTTACGTTAATTATCGCGATTGTTTCTTTTTTGTTTTAATACTATGGGTAGAACGTACTTCTTTGATAGCACTTTCTTTTATTAATGTCTGCTGACGGATATAATTTTATTACGTTATTTATTTAGAGTGATGAGATACGCAAGCTTGTGCCTGCAGTATTTATATTTTTTCTGTAATTATTAATTGAAGTAAATAATAAACTGTGCAATTAGATGTAGTGGTCTAACGAACCCTCAATTTATTTATAAACTGTGTGTATCAACATCAATTGGTCTAATTGTAGCTGAAATAAAAAGAAAAAGATAAATGTCTCGAAAAATATAATTGATTTAATTATTTTTTGTTGCTAGGCTCACTTTAACAACCATTTTTTTCGCCCCAAAAGAACACTTCCTCATTCTAGTTTAGCTCAAAATAACTTTATACGAAAATATACTTGCATGTAGATATATGTTAACGTCAGATGGCAGCACACTCGTGTGTTCCAAGTTTGAGGGCGCGAAGGGTCAGAGACTCAAACAGCGACGCGACTCCTCTCTGTACAATGCCTGTATTGCATTGTATTCTTTTATAAATATTCTCTAAAAATGGATACATGAAAAGTCGCTTAAAAGTGCTACCAAATAGTAAAAAAAATTGACTAATTCACAGTGAAAGTTTTGCAACACTCTTTTCAATATTCATTTCTAAAATATATTGTAACAATATTTACATTATACCACGATAAATAATTATAACGATAATCCAGTACGTATTAATCGCATTAACGAAATTTCGCTATACCAGCGCTCGGTACAATAGCTTACCTCTGAACGATCACAAGTGTTCAACCCCATTTAATAAAACAACCGCAATTACGCGCATGTAGGTATACGCGTGAGCCCGCGCATTGTATCATCCTTCGCAGACCAACCCACGCATACAAGAGAATAGCCCATTGTAAATCAGTATATACTTCGCTGACGTGTTGTATACATACTTATACAACAAAAATACCACATTGCACGCGATGGTCCGCTCGATAATGACTCAATTCGCGGTGTGTGTATATATAAATATACCTGCGTGCGTGCAAGTGTATTACACGCACCTATAGTAACTGGATGAGTAAGTGAAGAGTAAGAGAGATTATCTTCTACCGTTATATGCAAAACGTGTGAAACTTTCTTTAACGAGATTCCGGAAGCGCGCGTCGTCGCTTGAATTTTTTCAGCAGCGCCCTGTTGTTGTAGTGGTTCAGCGCGTGAATAGTCCGTTAGGGCGTAAGTGTCGGTTAAGAACGCGAATGCGCCGAAAACGAGGACAAGCGAGAGGAGTGAGAAGACGAGAGGTGGATGAACGTTGAGGGATGGCTTGAGCCTTGATAAGATGCTATTGTTTTGTAGAGTTGTGTGTTATTGACGTGAGGAGATGGTTGTGAAATGTGTACGTGAGTTTCTTTGAAGTTTGGTAGGTGACGAGAAGAAATGATAAAGAATTTGCTAGTATAGTTTAGTCAAGTTTAAAATAAAAAGTTTCTTTTTGTGAAAGAAACATGATAATTTTACTTTAAGTACGCTAGTAAAATTTTATTTTGTAATAATAATAAAGCTATTTGAAAGTTTACCTTTGTCCAAGTTTTAAATACTTTGGGTAATTCTGTTTAATTTTACAAAGCTAATCTGATTTGATATAGTCAGATGTAATCAGAATTATTAGTAAAATTGGGAAATGTCAGGCAAAGTTAAATAAAGTTAACAGTTACTTTTTGCAAAACACTAGTGAAGAGTATTATTTAAAGAAAACGTAAAAAAGATCAATCGAATGGTATATAACAGTTCTGTAAACAAAATGAAAGTAGAAAAATCTTTTGTTTATGAAAAATTGTTTTCAGAATGAAGCTTGTTTCGAATATCGTTCCATTTCTTATATTTGTAGTAACCTGCGCCATGACAACGATACCGAAACCTTGCGAAAGCATCAAACCCATACCCTCAAGCAAAATTTCCAGAACTGTACACTTCATGTTTGTATATTATAAGTACGGCGTATTCACGTTATCGGCTGACGTAAATCTGGGTCGAACTACTTTCTCCACCTTCTACTTTACCGTAAAATCCCGCGAACACCGCTTGTCTCCTTTTTCTGTTGCCACATTCGGTGCGCAGCCAGTTTCGAACGGCAATTATTGATTCTCATAGCACACAGTTATACACGATTCTGTTACCTGCAGTCGAATGCAATTTGAAAAAAAGGTTAAAAAACAAAACAAAGCCGTTCGGTTTCGGCGAAGAAGAAAAAGAAAAAGAAAAATAATGAAAACATCGATGCATAGAACGAGAATAAAACAAAACCATATGCGTGCAGTCAAGGTTGCACGATACAGCTATGCCTTTTCTAGGTTGTAAAAGCAAATTGGAAAAAGCCGAGAATAGATGTTTGATTATTGTCATCAAATAATAAAAGGTCGTTGAGTTCAGTGTCGACGACAATATTAATTGGAGTTTGAAAAATTCATTGGTAATAGGAAAGATAAAGGGAATAAGAGTATGCTTGAAATCAATAATTTCAACAGGTGCATTGACTAGACGGGAAACTATATACCTTTTTCCTTTTATACTCTTCATCCAGTAAAAATTTAGGAGTCGCATGCTCACTGGTAAGATAAGAAGTATATCATTTTAGATCTTTAGGAGCGAATGCTCGTAAATCTTTGATGAAATCAATGAGGAAACCAGGGTTTATTTCTGATTTCTTTTTGATAGAGACTAAGTAAGAGAAATGTTTTGTGATTTAAAAGACTAATAATCATTCCAACATGAAATTAATATCATACTTTCATTTGTATAACGTTGGAAAAAACTACGAAAGTTCTCTATATAAGTTTCAACCAGTAATATTGAATTGTTGCATCGCTAAAGTCTGTACCGGGAAACACAGTTTTGCACTGCAAAATACGTAAATTAAACGAACCGATTGTATCAGCGCCAGTATTTACCATTCACAATTGCGGTAGGTTAATGCAATATTTAAATATTTACTCATACTTAAATATGAAGCGTTATTCCTTCTCAGAAACATAATTTATTGTGGTAGTTGAGTTCACTCGTGCAGCAAGTAAATTCAATTTTCATTCTGTTGGACGACATTTTAATTGAAGTAAAATTGCTTATATTTTTATTTGTTCCTTTTGAATTAGTATTATGAAAGCAGCAGTAACATTGGAATAAAGAAAAGCACAAAAGAGATATAGAAAATTAAATTTAGTAGCGATGAAAATTAACACGTTAAATTCTTGGACACTGTTCTATTCGTTTACAGATAAAATTATGAATACGAACAAACAACTTTAATTTCGTCTATTAAATTCTATATAAACTTGAATCCGTTGAAAACCTGCAGTTACGCCCATGCTGCAAAAACTACATTCCTCCCACGAAGAGTAACAACGGCAATCAATATTACAATTTTAATGGCAATCTGGCCTTCCCAATCGATATTGCACACCACCCATCAAGCCTCGCACTTCATTCTCGTCATAAACGTTCTTCTTTTTTCTGCCTTTCTCTCTATCTCTCTCTTTCTCTTCTCTCATGGCTTCACTTCAAATTAACGTAACTGCAGCATAAATCTCTCAGCGTTTGTTGACCTTTAATTGCAATTTAACGCTGTCCCTACGAATCGCAGACGTCATAACGACGACGTTTCTACATCGTTATAGATATCACTGTGTTCGCGTGGTGAAAAAGGATAAAAAAGAGAGACGTTCGTTTTCGCTTTGCAAGCGGAGAGCAAGCCAACGAGCGAACGAGAGAGAGAGAGAGAGAGAGAGAGAGAGAGAGAGAGAAAGAGAGACATGGCCGCGGGCGCTAACGAGGCGAATAATGCAAATTAGACGGTTGACCTGGCGCAAGTGTGCGCTCGCGCGTCCGGGAAACACGCGTGTCTTCGTTTCGAATTTCGTTAGAATGTTTGAGCGCAGTAATTCCAGCTGTACACGTGCGTAATGGAAAAATAAAAATACGATGGGGTATGGGTTAACGCTGTATCATCCTATTACATTTTATTGTTATGGAAAGCAGATTGTATTGCATTAAATGCTGTCCAAGATGTTAAACAATTCAATAATTCAAAGTATACACTTCTAGATATAATAATCTAAATTAAAGTACAAAGTTTAATTATTCAAAGAACCGTATTTGAAGAATTGCTTAGAAAGTGTGAATTTAATGTTGTTTAACGTCATCTACGTTTGAAGCATGACGCAATCACGACGCAAACCAAGGTAATCCGAAGACTCGTCCATTAGTGCATTGCGCGATTACAAACACAAACTACGATAATATTCTGTTAGACGTTGACAGAGATACAGTTAAATATTTCGCAAAGGGAGAAACGTAGCGTGGGATCACTGAGGAAACGAGATATACGTCGAGCTTGGAAAAACGTCAAGCTTGTGTAATGCTCGGGGCAAACAAAAGTTGGACATCGAAGACGCAAAGCCGATCAGCGGTAACGTTTAATCCTATTACGCCAAAAAAAAGGTAAAAACGTCTACATGTCAACGGGGCTTTGAAGTTTGCTTTTAGGTTTTGTTTACATGTGTCGCCTCGTCGTTCTGCTATTTCATATAGACGCGGACGCGGTTGTTGTCACAGCCATTGTAATCAATGGACGTAAACAGGTTATTAACGTTTACATAACCAATTATAATTCATAGAATATTGTGTTAAATGTGGACACGCAATATGTCATATAATTTTACCAATAGCAATGTCAATCAAGGTCATTATGATTTTACCCCTCTGTATAGTTGAAAATTCTTCGTCAAGTAATAATAATAATAGTAATAATAGAAGCTATGTTTTAATTTTGATTTATATTATTCAGACAGTTACATGCATACCTCTAAGTTTAATATTCTCGAGATGTCATTGTCTAGACGTTATGCTATAAAGTCACACACTCCAGTCTCGAGTTGTCCAGCAACTTGCGGAGATGTTATAATCCATCTTCTACAACTTTGCTTATGTCATACACATGAACTAAGGAAGAAAAAGTAGTAAAGTATCCTTTTGCAAGGTTCGTGTGCACAATTCCTTCTCAAGACTTTGTGAAGAAAACAGGTGGAATTTCAAGTGAAATGTTTTTCTAGCACTTTGTGAAAAAAACGGAACGGAATAAGCAGAAAGTAAACATGTGTCTTGTGGGTAATTCTATTAAATATGTTGTCGTCAAACATTGTACGTTAAAAGATTATAAAAGTATGCAATTTATGAAAGTACGCGTGCAGAATAACAGCTAGACTATGTGGGGACATTTGTAGATAACATGAATGATGAATCCTATATGATAGAATGA
This sequence comes from Torymus texanus, assembly GCA_036873485.1. NCBI lineage: Eukaryota > Metazoa > Arthropoda > Insecta > Hymenoptera > Torymidae > Torymus > Torymus texanus. The sequence continues at coordinate 21,074 of JAYJLV010038796.1, forward strand.
TAAACCAGACAAGTTATAGGATTATAAGAATAATAAAAGTGAATTATAACGTTGAATGTGTTTTTACAGAGCGACTCATATTTCATGAAGTACAGATTTAGCGGTCGAAGATAACTTTGTAAAGTGGATTTCAGATAATAGTAGATTTTACCAGAAAACGATTCAAATATAAAATAAATTGTATTATTTTCTTCTTGAAGTGGATCCTCAATGACGTAAGTACAGACAAATCGTTTCTAAATTACACTATAAGCATCAATTTCAAGCACCTTCCGCTGAAGCAATCTATTACGTCGAAACCAAGATTAGATGAAAATCGAATATAGGTCGACGTGCGGCATAGAGAATAGCGTCAAACTTTCCTCCGTGAAACAATCACCTGGAATGGACAAATCAATCTATTCCATCGCGTTTGTCCATTCATCAGTTCACTCTGATTCTACAATGTCCGCAGTAAGTTTTGAACTCTGTGAATTGAGTACACTTGAAGGAGACCAGAATTCTCTCTCGATAGGAATGTAAGAATCAATTCACCGAGAAAAATGGACTTCCACCGCCCCGAGCAAACGATGGTTCTCTCAAAGCTGAATGCCGTCGACCCTGTGCAAAGAGCCGGGTGTTAAAGGTTCTCAACTGACGCCATTGACCTTCTCAAAATCAAAGGAATCTATTGGTACATAAACACATACACTCACGTACGCATTCTTTTACCTGCCATTGACAAAACGTGAATCGACTACAGTAATACCTTGTGAGACTGAATGAAGAAGATGTCTATCTTTTCTTTTTTTTTTTTTGGATAGCACACCACGTGAGAGTTTTACGACAGGGTCGTAACATTTTATGTACTGGGTGGACGAATAGTGTGTGTGTAACGGCAAGGTGAACATAGTGACTCTACTTCAACAGCTCATTTCCTTGCCTTCATGGCTCATCGAGCCGCCGGATGAGTAATGAAAGTCTTGAGAAAGCGCGCGAGGAGAGCGAAATTTTCATCTCCTCCAAGAGCTCTGCGTAAATATTTAACGAGGTTCGTTGGGCCGACTAATGCGACAATGTTCTGAGTTGGTTACATGGTGTTACGAGTCAATTAATGCGTTGAATTGGTGTTGACGAGAGTTTGTACGAAGGAAAAATAGAAAAAATAAATAATAGTTACAATAAGTGCATATTTCTGGCTAAGAACAGATGCATTGGTAACAAATAATAGTGATTCAATTAGGATGGATGTTTTTAGGATAGAATAAATAATGGTAACAATAAGTATAGATTATTTTGGGTTCGTAAATAATATCGTAAATAAATGTATCAAATTAATGTCAAGATGAAAATAATTAACAGAAGGCTTTAGGTATTTGAAATTGTATACACGCCACAAGTAATACAATATTTCTATTAAGGTATCAAGATTGTATGTCAACGTTAATTGAGGTTAGGTAACATTTTTACAAAATATTTTCAACGATACTTAAAAACGTTTAGTACTAAAAGAAAAGTTATCCGTAAATCATTTGGCAATCACTCCATGTAACTTAGAACATATTTAAATTTCATCAACCGACATAAACTATGAATTATAAAAAAACATTTTGCTCAAATTATTCACACGGAAAGTACAACCGGGATTTTCTCATTCATACCTACATATGTAACCACTATACAGAACCGACTGAAACTATTCTTTAAACTAATACTGTAAACCACCCTCATCAATCCTAAACCTTTAGAAAAATTGTATCTAAATTGGATATCAAAGGATTCCATAACCCGTAAGCCTGCACGTCAAGCCGAGCAAATCGCCAGCACCACCTAAGTCTACGTAAGAAAGCTCGCGTACATCGATCATCCTCCTCCTTCTCACACCCGCCGCGGTCATCCATCATCCACCCAGCACACTCAAATCGCATCTCATCTCGTGCCACACATCTCTTCTCAAGAAACTACGCACTCACAGCAGTGTACATGATCCGGCAACCTAGAAACACAAACCCCATCGCGCCCCTTTAATTTACAAAGAGCTTGCACGCCGGTGTGTGATATGTTCACGGTAGAGTAGGTATAACGGACGTCGAGACTTTTTTACCACCCTCGCGCAAGCGCGCAACTCAGTCAGTGGGTTTATATGTGTATGTGGGGCGAGTGGCGCGTGTGCAACGATCGAACTTTAATTAAAAAAAAAAAAGAAAAAGAAAAATGAAATGTGTTGAATGGTAGGGAGGAGGATATCGAACGAACATGTGTGCGTGCATGGTAAACACTACTAACCCTAGGACAAAAAGCTACAAGTGAACGTGGAGTATGTATACGTATATATATTCGTTGCTTTTACTCCAATATGGCGGCGTGATAATTAACGCGCGCGCGCGTGAATTAATTTTTGCTCTGGAAGTCGTGGATTTTGTATTTTTATTGTTTGCTACGTTAATTCATGTGTAATCGTATGTACAGTTGCTGTATTTGGTCGCGAGAGTATTGATCTGGGACGTTGGTTATTCGAGTATCCGTTACAGTTGTGCATTGGACTTTTATAGCATTCGATTAAGTGGTGTGTTATACTGTATTTGGCAAATTTTAGATGAGAGAATAACGTGAGACCTTGTTGAGAGACAAAGTAAACAAAAAATGTAGATAATTCAAATATCTTTCAAGAAAAGTTCATTATATTAAGTAATAATGGATGTAAGATGTAAAAATATCAAAAAAACTAAAAATTCAAAATCTTTTTATGGTTATAAAAAAGAAAAAAGACAATAAAAACTCAAATCCATCAGGGTACCGAGTTTTTTTCGCGAGACGAAGAGAATAAGTTCTATCCGACAAAAATCGATCTATTAGTTTAAGAAATATAAAGAGTTTACATACACATACACACATACTTACATACAATCAAGCAAACAAAAATTTTTTCAAAATCAAAAAATTTTGACATATATCGCTTTAAAACATCTTTTTGAACATGTTTTGTCTCGAAAACTTTTTTTTTTTCACTATTACAAAGCTTCCTCTATGAGGAAGCAAAACAGGAATTACTATAAGCGTTGTTTATTAGGTAAAATAAAAAATTTATCCTCGTACAGGAACGATTACAGTTTATTTATAAAGGCAATACTAAAATACACCTTATTACCATTGTACGAGTCGATGAGTCTGATGTCCGCGAACGTAGCGATTTTTTTACTTATCTTTTTTTTTTTTTCTCTTTTTCGCCGAATACTCCAGTCTCGACTTTTTCCCGTAAATTCGAACGCGAGCGTTCCTCGCGAACTTCGGGGAAGTTCGCGACGTCACAGCTCGG
>JAYJLV010038807.1:0-24366 GCA_036873485.1 Torymus texanus
TGACTATATATATATATATATATATATATATATATAATACATATTAGCTTTTGTATATGAAATTAATAATACAAATATTAATTTCATTTAGGCAAAGTTGTAAAGTGTAGAGTAAAAGAGCGATTCCATGGTTCAAAATGCTCAGGTATAAAGAGTATCAGCGAAATGATCATAGGATAAATATATCGATTATTATATATTAATAAATGTGTATCGTTATTCATTAATAACCTATTGAAAGTTTCATTAAACTCACTAGCTTATTTCAACAAATCTTTTGATTTTTATAAGTGTAATTTTTTTATTAGATTGGAGAAATTCCAATTACGACACTCCGTCGTTGGCAAATTAGTAAATATACCCTCAAGTGTATATGAAAAAAATAGATAATAAGCGTTATCGTCTATAACAATTTTATAAAAATTATATAAATATTATAAAGCTTTTATAGAACCAATTATTTATAAAATTTATATCAAAATTATATATGACATATTATATATAATTTTTATATAAACTTTATTAAACTCTTTTACCTGGGTAAAGTATTACCTGATAGAAGTGTTAACGATATGTTAACTATTTGTCAGTTAAATTTATGATTAAAAACGAATATTACTGGTATTATACAATTACATATCCATCAGAAATAAATGTTAGTTTTTACACTTTAGAAAATGGATATTTTAAGTAATAGTAAATTGGTTGAATGTATGTATATTACTTTTGTACAATGAATTTTGTTAAAAATGCTTCCATTCAATTAACTATTAACACGTTAACTATTAAATATGGTTCATTTTCTACCAAGGTTATTGTAACTTTTCAGGATTGTACAAGACCTACTATTGCTCAGTTTTTAAAAAAATTAAAGAATAATACATTTATAAAATAATAAGTAAAAATAAATCAGGAATAGCACAAAATAATTGATAAGTGGGCGCTATTCGTAAAACAGTAAAATACAAAATTTACTTCCTGTATACTATATATTTCAATACATGATAATGCAAAATTAATTAATTGTCAATAATTACTAATTATTATATTATATATCAATAATCGATCATTAATATTATATTACCATTCTTTTATTCAGGGAACAAAAAAATAGAAAGCTGGCCATTTAAAATAAAGACACAACATATACGATAAGTTTCGAAATATTAGGTTTTTATTTCAAGTGGTCTAATTTCAGATTATATGAGATTTATTCAATTTTTATGAAATATATTTTATTTTTTTTAGCGCTTGGAACTGAAAATTTAGCTGCATATAAAATGGATTGTATAAAAATAACAGGAAGTAAGTATGATTGGAACAGGCCTTTGACACTATCAAACAGTGAATAGTATATTACACAACAAAGGAGGTAAAGAGTTGGCCAGTCCAGAGCACGTGTAAATTGTCAAACATGTAGTGGCAAACATGTGCTCTGGGGTGGTCCTCTTTATCCCCATGTTGCGTATACTATTTTTCACCATACCCGGGCCGAAAATACCACATTCGCGTTTCGGAGTCGGGAGCGAAAGAGGTACTTTCGGCCAGGGTATGGTGAAAAAGAATATTACCTTTTCATATTTATAATCACTTTGACGACAAACGACTCCTATACAAGAATTCTTCATAGTTTTCGTTTCTTTTTTTTCAATAAATTTGTGCTCTTGTGGCTGTACGTTTCAATGGTGCCAACTCAATAATAAGAAGAATTTGTGCTCAGGGGGCAAAAGCTTTTCAACAACAAAAAAAACATTTCATAAGTAAATAATCATCAATAATGCCTAAACATAACATACATACGCACACGCATGCATGTGCACAATACACATATTCATAATGGGGAGAGAAGGGTTATAAATATATCTTCAAAGAACGTGAAAATATGTCGTCTGAATTATGGGGAAGGATATGGGAGTCGGTGTCACGCATTCGAAGCATTTTACATTTAAAAAAATAATTATTCATTGCTTTTACAGAAACGAGTATAGACCAGAACACTGTAGTAAGAACGTGCAGTGTGGCACACATATCTTGTTCACAATACTCAGATTATCTACAAGCAGAAATTGGGTATAAGGTTGATTCTTGTAACCGTTGTAATTCTGATCTCTGCAATTCGTCCGTCAATCTCAAGATAGGTATATGGAGCTTTGCCATTTCCCTTATAATGGCTCTTGCATTCGTGATATAAAATCATCAAATAGAATTACAAGATTTTATTATAAAATATATAAAGTATTTTTGCATGGTACAATATATCTTACTTTATTTAATCAAGTATATGTTATAAATGAATATAAAAATTATTATTCTTGCTTTAGAAACTGAACAGTGTTCCTTGATACACAGTATAATTGAACGATTGTGATTAATAATAAAGTAAATTTAAAAAAATTATTTTAATTGAAAACTATTCTGGTAATAAGCATCAATATTTAACCTCTAATATGTAATATATTTAGTGTATTTTGTACTAATTTCGATTGATGTTTTAGCGATGATTATAACTGTAATATACATAATGCTTAGGTAGAAAAATATAATATTATAAATACAATTCATGAAACAATTAATTTATGTCTTCCAATTACACATATTCTACTGAATTTGTTTTGAGATTGAAAGATTATAAAATAAGTGTACAAAATTAAAAAAAAATGATATCTTTAGTATTCATGAGAAAAATAAATTTCATTATCAGTACACTACTATAACAGTACAATGATGTACCTTTTCAGTAGATATTGTCGTGATGTTATAAAATAATCACCAGCCCTTATATTGCAACGATTTTATTTACAGTATTAGTCTTTCTCTATAAATATATTTACACATGTGTATTCTTTTAAAATCAAATTAATTATTTTGATTCAGTTCAGGCTTTTTATACGGTGGCAAAGGAAACAATCTGTTCCATAAAGCGTATCTTTCTGCAAACAAATTTCTTTTCATCGTAAATATACTATTTATTTCGAGGTACTTGTTATTCTTTGGTGTAATTACGTCCCAGCAGACGCCTTGAAGCAATGTGCTGTTCTTTGGAATCGGATCACCAGTCTTTGCAAAGTTGGCCCAAATAGCCGTCATTTTTTCTACCACCGGAGTTTCTGGGTCATCTGCTTTGAAAAACGGGAAGGCGTACGAGATGTAATAAATGTATATGAGATCGTCATGATGAGTAACACCTATAATAAAACACAAAAATCAGATTAACATTTGTAACTTACAAATTTTCACTCAAATTACATAGTCTGCAAATGTTTACCATAAGGTTTTTTGGTGTCAGAATACGTCTGATGACCGTATCTACCTTGGAACACGAATTCATAATAATGTACAGGTTTAGTGTTGTACTTGGCCATAAGAGTTGCTGAACGATGAACTGGGAAACCCACAATGGCATCACCATAGATCTACAGGACAATAAATAAAATATGAAACTATATAAGTATATTTTTTCGTCCCATAACTACCAAAAATTATATTAAAAATAAAACCTTTAATTTAAGATAAAAATCGTCGAAATCGGAAGATTCTGGGAAGAGTAACCGTACAGAAATAAACGGATTTTGGCGAAATAGGGCATATTAAATCTGGAATTTCTCATGTATGATAAAAAAAGCAAGTATTGTCGAATATCTAAGTACCTGAGCCAACTTATCCGCATTTTTAAGACTGACAGGTTCGTTTCCGAAGTAAAATTTTTTAATTTCCTCGGTGGCATGTTTCGACTGCTCATCAGTACGATCATATTGTAAAGCAATGGGAGCAACACGGTCCCATTCTCTGTTAAGGTCATCAAAGTACGAGTCGTTTCCATTTTTAGCTGATTCGATGGCTCCTACAAATAAAATTTTTTTATTAGTTTTAGATATCCATTGCTTCATTCAAATAAAAAAAATGACATTCGCTTGTTCTGTATGCATACTTACGCAAAGCTGTACCAACGATTTCGTCTTTTGTGATACCGGTTATGAGAGGAACATGACAAAAGTTACCAGATCTAATAATATCAACAGGTTGAGCAGGAAGGAACCTTTCGATGCCAGGTATTTTCGGTTCCACTACTGGAGCAAAAATGAGAATTGGATCTCCGTAAAATTCCTAAAAATAAATACGAGCGATTCAGTAATTTGTTTTTATAATTTATTAATGTATTTTTTTATCGTTATTATTTCTTGTTATTTATTATTACCATTAAACCATTAAACGTTAAGATTCACTCATACTTTATCCTGCTACTACGCAACCTGCATTTTGTTAGCATCAGTAACTCGATATTATTTTCCACAACAGAAAAAAACCGCTGCCAATTTATTGGCCGTGGTTTATTCAAACTGATTCCTTTAATTAATTATGATTGAAAACTTGCTTTTATAATGATTGTAAACTTGCTACAAGACTGTGGGACAAACGATTATTCAAGCAGCAATGACGAGAAAAGTCAATTGACAATTGCAATAATTTTTTAATAATACAAATTACTAGAAAATTTTTTTTAGAAAATATATGTATTATAATTCTCTTTCGAATGCTATCCATACAATTCAGATACATAAAGCCGTACCCGAGAAATTACGATTTAGAAAAAAGGTTAAATAATTTTGTCCAAAGATCTTGACCGAGAACTATCCAAAATCTACCTCTGCAAGGAATTTTGAAGTCAATTTTGCTTCCGTAATCGTTGGACATATAAAACTCATTTTTTGATTATTCAATTTTTTCCTCAAAAACTAACTAACAAAATGAATTCAAATTTTCACAGATTATAGCTATTTATATTCTACATTATCATGATTTTTCTCCATTTAGTTTGGGAGTTATATAACCATATATAAGTTTTTTTTAAAAAAAAACATGTTTTTGTTAATAACAAAGGAACCGTGATAGCTAGAAAAAATTTTTTTAGAAAATATATGTATTTTAATTCTTGTTTAAATGCTATCCACCCATTAAAATATTTCGATCCTATCATTAAAAAAAGTAAAAATAAATTTTGAGTAAATCGAAAATTCGAAATAAAACAGAAACGCATCGGCCCAATCAAAAAACAGATTTTTGACCCGCAATAACACAAAAAAAACAAAAAAGTGAAACCTGTCCGGTTGAAATCGACCGAGTAGAAGCTAAGATCCAGGCGTATACACACACATACATCTATACAGACATTTTTCAAAAATCATGTATTTTGATTCCTAACACCTCGGAAAACAATTAAAACATGTTTTTACAACAACTCAAAAAATTACTATCACAAAGCTTCATCTAAAAGGAAGCAATATCTACAAAATTGTCCACATTGTTGAAACAAAAAACTCACATTGAATTTGGACAACGAACTACCGAACTCCTGGGCGGGCACCTTCATCAGGCACTCAAACATCTTGTCGAGATCGTCGTTCGGACAGCCAACGAAGGACGCCTGCTTCTTGGCAACCTCCGTCATCGCGCTGTCGAAGAGCTTGGGTTTCAGGGGTGAACCGCTCATTGCTGCCGCCCGATGGAACAAGCCACGCGACATTGGCGATAGCATATGCAAAATGACACTCCAGCCACCTGCACTGTAGCCTGTGATGGTCACAGAGTTGGGGTCGCCACCGAAATTGGCGATGTGATCGCGGATGAAACGCAAGGCGACGACCTGATCCTTAAGGCCAAGGTTGCCTGGCGCGTGGTGGTCTCCCGTGCTTATGAAACCTATTTTTGCAATTTTAAGTTTTATTATGATGATAGAGTGTCAGAGGTTGTGACAAGAACTATAGTATAATAAGTCGATACATTGCGACTATGATTAATATAACATGCGGAATTGAACGACTTGAAAACTTTGTTTTTATTTTGATGAATAGAGCCTTTCAATTCACAATTTATGCTAATTTTTAAATACGCATAATAAAACATACTGGATGTCCATCCAATTAATAACTCAAACGTTCTTCTTTTGATGGAGTAGACCAAATATTACATGGTAGTATATATTTCTGAACAATTAAAAAATATCAGGTTCACAAAAATAAAAAAAAAGTGGTATGAGGCAGTGGTATGTACCACAAGGTCAAAATTAGTCCACCACGTTTAATTTTCAGGTTTTATCTTAGATATCACAGTATTTAGACGTGGATGACCAAATCTGGCATTGGAATATATACATAGTAGTCTATTAAATTTTCATCGTCTTGTCTCCGAGTCGTGCTAATTTTCCACGCAATCTCGTGAATCGTGCTATTTTCGTCGCGATTTTGAACATTTATGTAATAACAGCCGTAACTACTACAATATATTTTCAATAACATTGGTAAAAAAAAAACATCAAAATTGAAAAGGCTAGGAATAATGTAATGAGTATGTAGAAATATATTACTTAGTAAATAATAAAAACATTAACAATTTTATAATTCTAAACAGTTTGAAATAATAACTATGTCTATTTTAATGTTGTAACGTTACATTAGCATAATTGTGGTGGATAATGTTTATGATAATTACATTTTTAATATTCGCTTAATTTCTTCTACACGCTATACACATGATATATTTGCATATCCATGAATATATTAAAATACGTTTGAACTATATTCAATAAAAATCTACAAAGTATAAAAACACTGTTTAGGCAAATGTATAAAATTTTCTTACCAAGAATTCTAGAAAAGGTATTCACCAGAATTATTTATATCAACATTTTGCCAATAAGAATAATTATTTATAAAATACAAGTGACACATACCTAAGGCCGATAAACGGTAATTAACGGTGACTAAAACAATATCCTGATCGAGGAAATACTGCGGTCCCCACAAGTAACTCTGGGCTGAGTAACCGGTGAAACCACCCGGTGGGAAAAATACTATTACTGGTCTATCAACTTTATCAGATCCTGATGGAAGCTGCAAAAATGATCATACTTATAACAATAAACTATTTCACTCACAATCAAGTCTATGATTTAGAAAACAATTGTAAATTTTCGTTCGCCAATCGCTATAAATTGCAACCAATGTTCTTCGAAATGAAATAATCGATAAACGTCTATATTTAAATGACGGTAACACTGCATAAAGATTTGCTAGCTAGATTAATAATTGTTTTACATCATAGATTATTACCATTCACTCTCTAGAAATACATACCTTAGTAGTGTAAATATTAAGCGCAAGACAGTCCTCGGAAAGATTTCTACCTGCTGGACGGATGCATGATGGACCCTCTTCGGACGCATCGAAAACATCCTTCCAGGAATTTATTGGTTCTGCTATCTGTAACAAAAAGATCAAAGCTATCATTCCCATGCAAACATTCATTCCCAACCAAATTCATTAATCGATCATTTAATTTTTTATAAAAAAAGAAGAAAAAAATCAAAAAGTTCAGGTAGAGTCCAATTCGTACCTTAAACCTTCTTTCCCCCGTAGGTGGCTTGGCATACCTAATCCCTCGGAACGAGTAAATTTTCATGCCCAGTCTCGTCTCCATGAACGATCCCTTGATCTCTCCCAACTTCGTGCGCACTACAGGTTGTTCCTGAGCCACAGCAATTGCTGCCACGCACAGCAGCAGCAACAACAACGCAATCGCATTTTTGACATCCATCGTTGCTAATCCACTCGCGTTGACTAACCACCCGGCTATCGAAGTTTGAGTTTATATTTGCGCTGCATGAAGCGTCGCGATGACTTTAACGTACGATTATATTACATAGTAAGAACGAGGAAACTTTGATGAGCTAAATATGTATGTATTTGCTTTTCCACGAATGATTATATGAACTGGGAGAGAAAGAAAGAGAGAGCGCGAGAGAGAGGGAGGCTGAGAGAACCGTGCAATTTCTGATAAAGATACGAGGAAATAATAAAAACGTGTTTATCTTTTTTAAGCGTGGTTGTTTGCTGATTTTCGACAAAACTGTTATTGGTTTTGCAAACAATTGAAATGAAGAAGTTTCAAGCGAAGAAGACGTGTGATCTATAGGAGTGTCGGAATAAAAAGAGTGCCATCCTTCGATACTGCCTGTAGATGAAATTTATCAAGTTCAAGTGGATGAAAGAATTGACTGCTTACATATTGTAAGCATTTTCATTACTGTGTTTTCTTCGATTAAATACCAATTCACGAATAAAACTCATCTTCTACTGCACTTTCTGTACATTAATTTCCTTTATTTCTCTTTTATAATATATTTAACGAAAACTATAATACGGCAAAGACAAAATCAATAAAAAAAATACAAGGGCAGAAAAACAATCGTCCGATGATATAATTGAGATTCAATCAATTATTCATACTTTTAATAGAGCGATTAAAATTGTACGCATGATTCAATATATATCTGAAAGACTATTACGGATTTTCCGTCGAGCAAAACGCAGGCGCAAACAGTGTATAATTCAATGTAAGAAACTACTTTGTAAAGTATTTTTTCGCTGTTTGTTCCTTATTAAGCGCAGCTGTCAAAGCACAATGAACTATACCATAAACATAAAAAAATCGGCCGGAGATAAAAGGGTATATCTCGTTCTCCGTTAGGCGATACACAAACAGTTGGAAGGAATACAGCATATGTATAAGTTTATGGCTCGATCCCACTCGTTTGTTATCATTTCTTTCGTCGGTACGATGGCTTTGATGTTTGCAATGACATTATGCACATTTGATTAGCTGATCTCAGTTTGTTTTGAATTCACTGTGTAATTATCCATTTTTTAACTTATAATCTACATTAATTTTGTTATATTTTGTTTTTACATATATAAGTTCAATCTTATCGTGTAAAATATTGAGTTGCATAATTACCTTTAACAAAAAGAAAAACAAACAAACGTAATTATACCTTCTGAGAATGAATTAATTTTTTTCAACAACTATTATTCTTTTAGCGCAATATTAAAAAAAACAATTCTTACTTTTACCCACAGCGAATGAAGTCACACGACAAATGACGAAAAGTATCTCAAAAATACCATCACGTCATGTTAGAAAATCATAATACGTACTATCGGACTACTTATAATTACGATTACACCAACGATTAATTAATTAAACACAGACGTTACGTGAAAGTAAGATAGTTTACTAACGATCGCGCACCTTCTGCCAATATTTCGATCCCTGCCTCCTCGTCACTCCATAATCAAGGGCAATTTCTTCGACACAATCAAACTTTCTATGCAGATATGATTGCAAATGAATTCTCGCCCGTGCACAATGCGTGCGTGCGTGTATGTATACGCATGATCAGTGGATCATTAAAATGTCGTGGGGGGCAATAAACGTCGAACGTGACGCATTTGTGACGGAGGTAGAAAATCCAAAGAAATATCCAACTATATGTATATACCGCGTCACAGCATGTCCACTGCCTTCGTTATATGCACGCGTTTTCCATATAATAACAGGTCGGTGTCTGTATAAAAACTTGCATACATGTGCGTGTGTACATGTATTAACAGCATATGTGTGCATAGGTGCGTATGTGCGATTTGGACATTATCCAAATTGCTCTGGAAAGCAGAGGGGGCAAGGAAAATCAAAGTGGAAAATATACCTATGGGCATTTCTGGAATGGAAATGTGGTGAAAATGGAGTGTATGTATATATGGTTGAGGTGTGGAAAGGAAAAGTGAGTGAACGTTGGTACATAAATATTCGGAAAAATTCCTATATTTTCATCTAATTCGACAATATTCTTCCTATAGCTAAAATTTTTACCATATTTCTTGGGAACATTTCCTAGATTATGTGGTAATTTTTTTAATAAAAATTTAGAGTATGGCTAAATATTGCTAAATTACATGAAAATATAAAAAAATTTCCCCATACGTTACTAATAATGTAGTGAACTGAAGTTGATGAGTTTAAACGTAGAGTCTTTTTGATTTTTATTGATAAGTTAAATAAGTTTGCAAAATTTATTTTATTATATCAATATAACATAGAAAATAATGTTTTTAAAAGTACAGAACTTGAAAATAGTGTACATATTATACCCCCACGATCACAATTTGAAGGAACTTGAATTCATCATAGAAATATCGTCAAAAAATATTGTTAGTTTGTCAATAATATCATACTTTATAACAATTTTATAAAGATTATGCTATACATCATGACTTTCTGCGATTTCTACAAGCTTATAAAACGTAATTTAATATAAGGTTTCCTTGCAAATATAACGATATAACAACATTTTGTGTTCTAAACCCACGTGTTTCACCCATCCCCACACCACCTCGACCAAAACCGAAGCCGCAATAAAAAACGAAGTAGCCATCACCGGCACGCTGGGCTCGCAGACGCAAAGGAATGACGCAGCGCTCGCACTGCCAGGAATTCATTACGCGTACTACCGAGTTTTGTTTTGCGAGCATTCGAGCACAAAAGGCTCGCAAGTTCAAAGCGTCGTCGACGTACTTTCGCCTTTGTACTCTCTTGCACGCCGTCTGTGTGATGAATCGTATATCGTTCTACTTTTGGCTGCGAGAGCGTCTTTGAAGTTCCGACGTGCGAACGCTCGTCTGTTATCGATGGAAAGGTAAGACGATGGGCATCGATCAAATTTACGATACGAAATTTTCTCTTGACGAAAGCAAAGTTTTTGATATTTTTTAATCCAAAATGTAGGACTTTTTACAAAACGGTTTTACTTTTTGTTTTATAATAATGTTACAATAAGGTAACTTGGGTGTTGGAAAAAAATTATAAGGTTTCTTTATAGTGTACTAAATATACTACCAAGGAAAAATCGCTGATAACTACTTTAGCAGAATACTTTTTCAAAGTGTTTTAATTAAAATTTGAATATTCCTGCCCACAAAAGACTCAGGAACATTTAAATGATTCCGGAGTCATTTTCCAGAGCATTGCTCTTGAACTTAATCTTCATAAGTTTCACATCTTCTATAATAATTTAAAATCACATCTTGTTCACGGATGTTTTAATACCAGAGAAAAATGTTCTTATTTTTTCTTTACTAACTCTTTGCATAACTTGTTTTGCCTTTAATCTTTACATTGTTTTATTTTCGATGTTTGATTGCCTACAATGCCATCGAGTTTAAAAAAAAAGTTTTTCTAAAATAAACCCTTCACTATTTCAGAGTTTTTCCTTTTGGAAACAGTAAAACTTTAAATGATGTGAATCATTATTTAAAGAGCTCGCTCTTTATTTCATGACCAAATTTTATTAAAATTTTTGCAAGAATAGCATATAGATATACTATTTATCTTTATCTTGTACATATAATCTTTATAATTTTATCTTGGATTAGAACATCGTATTTGCTAATTCGTCTGTAAACCGTCAGAATGAGATGCGTTATAGACGCGAAAGTATTGTTTCCTTTTATTACTTTTTAATATTATTTTTACACGAATTCACCTTACATTTCGACTATAAACGAAATACTTATTTTTTTGATTTAACAAAACACATGACTCGCTGTAAAAAAAAACTTGCAGAAAAATGTAGCGATTAAAAATCAAACAGTTAAAAACGATTTATACGGTATATTTTTTGTATTTGAAAATTACCGACATTGGTTATTTAATCTTTTCTATAAATGGAGATAGAGAAATAAAAAGTTACCAAATTATCTCCATCAACCTTATTGAAATTCACATTATACCCATTAAAAACGATAATTCAGAAGTGTTTTATCGACGAACTTTTACTAAAAGCAAACCTATACAACGCTTTCGTGCTAAATCTCTGGTTTATTCATTCCTTCAACCCGAATAAATTCGTAAACCCTTTAACAAACTAATGAACCGTGTAACCCTGAAATTAGAAATTCCCCGTGCACACCAGATTCGCGCAACCGCACTTCACGCTAAAACCGCGCGAAAATTTAAACGCGTTTCACGCTCTTCGCTTCTTCTCCACCAAAAACACCTAACAAAAACTCTACTGCACACAGCAAACTCACACGCACGTACGAGCATATATAAGAGAGAAAAAAAGAAGCAAATGGCTTTAGGCCCCGCAGAAGTGGAATGCACGACAAAAGGATGGGCTCGCGATCGCCCGTAGCCTCATTGCCATGCAAGCGGCGATCAACGCAGAGAGGATGCGCGCCTCCCTCTCTCTCTCTCTCTCTCTCTCTCTCTCTTCTTCACGGAACTATCGACTCCTACATGCGTGTGTGTGTATACGCGACGTCTTTTTGCGTTTGTGCTTTCCCAAGGCAAGTACTGCGGGCGCGCGCACGCGAATGGCTAATGAGAGAGTCGTGATGCGAGGGAGTTGCCTGCGCGAATTTCGAATGCGGAACGACGACGAAGCACTGGCGCTCGTCTCTTAATCGTCCTTTTTTTTTCTTTCGAAATTGTGTACATGGTCGAGGCGCAAAGGTGCACTTGCCTGCTTATCGCAAGGGCAATTTTCAATGGAGTGAGTTGAAATGTAACGTGTCAATTAATAGGTATTATATATACGGGGAGGTAGGACTGATTAAGAAATAAATAGCTCTGGTTGTACGATAATACAAGTGGTTTGGTATTAGGAAAAAGTATACTAGTAGGTTGTGTATCGAGAGAATGATTGGAAAAAGGTTGGGTAAATTGTGTTGTCGATAAAGACTATCTACCTATTAGCAAGCGTTTTCAACGATGTTACAAGCGAAAAGTTTTACGTCCAGCTCAATCAGCCTAACCACGTTTTTCCAAATATCTTAATTAAACGACGAAATATATAAATTAATCTCAAACGCACCCCCGCATTCACATTAACTTACCACCGAACCCACACCTATACATCCATTGACTTGCTGAGTTTTTTTCTACACGCCTCGCTGTTTGGCAATGAATCGTTGTTTTTTTTTTTTGTTTTGCACCGCCAATAAAAGCCATGCGCAATTGATATTCGCGTCGAAGCACTCGCAATGGGACGAGACTTCGGCGAATTGTCGACCACGCGTCGTTGCCACTGTCGTGAAATCGACGTTTTAAAGTTTATAAGGTTCGAAGAAACGGTTGTTGCAGAATGTTTAGAGTTTGCGGTGAAGAGAGGAAATGGGGGAGAGGGAGAATTTGAGATGGAGATTGAGAGATTGATGGGGAACTGTTGTGCGAAATACGAAAGCATGCTGGTAAGAAATATTTGAAGAAGGCAAGTTTTTGTTTTAAAGGTATAAATATTAACATTTTAGAAGTGAAAAAAAGATTTTGTTATGTTAAAAATGCGTGAAATTGTTTAAAACTATTTTTGTGTTGTACGATATCTAGTATGATCGATTCCTATCTTTATCATCAATTACTATTTACTACTTTTATTGAATTACTATCTCTATTTATCTATATCACTTACATGTCTCCTGAATACAAACAGATAAAATTTTAAACGTTGAATTATACAAGCATTAAGGTGCTTGAAAAGTAAAAAAAGATAAATTTGAGTATTTAATATACGTATATTAAAACCGCGCAACAGTTATAACAGAAAACAAACAGCCTACTTACAATTACATACTGCCAAGCATACAAACCTCACCTGATTTTCATAAAAACCATCTCCTCCTTGTACACCAAATCCTCCTACACGCACGTTCAGCTCATAAGCATGCGCACTACGAATGTCTTCATCCCAGTTACCGCCACGAGACATCAAAGACCCTCCATAACGGTATGTATACCACAAGTATACACTTGAAAAAAAAGCGCACACATACCACTCAATCTTCTTAATTCAGGTAAATATACTTACCTGCAACGTCGTCGCAATTTGCATGCACGCGTGCGCATAGTAACACCCACGTATGAGCTATTTATCGGGGGCAAGCAATTAATAAATTATACGCGTGTATACTATGGATTTCAACAGCCCGTCAGTCGCAGTGCACAGATGTGTATATGTATTACATGGTGATTTATCAGGACGATGTGCGTGCACGTCACTCGTGGGATACGCTTGATAATGGCGCGAAATTAAATTTCTCCAGTGGGTTTGTTGTAGTCTGGTTTCGGGTATTTACGAGAAAGCGGAAGATTCTTGTTTCAAGGTTGCTCTGACGAAGAAATGAATTTTATGGGAAAACGCGCGTTGTGTTTAACTGGAGATTATTTAATTCAGGATAAATATTATTCATAAAATAATTTTGAGATAAAATAATTTTCGCGTACAAAATGGCGTTGAAATTTGTAAAAAAAAATTCTAAAATTCATTCAAGTATATACAACTGTCTGCACCGTTTAATACTTGAATTTTAATTTTATGCACTGTGCGATGTTTACAAATTAAAGTAGTCGTTTTTCTCATAAAAAGCTAAAACTTCATAGTCTAATCATGACATTTAGTAAACATTTATGCAGAAAACGTATGCGAGATTGTAATAATTATGTCACGGTCATAAAAGAGCTCATAAAGTGAATGCAGTATCAACAAACGCACTCTTGCGTCTCTTAATTATCAGCTTTGCAAACTTCCCAACGGATGTGTCTTCATGTGGTATATGAAGTTTTCAGTACCTTTATAGAGCAGTTGTATATTTATGTAAATTAAAACCAGTAAATTTCACTTAACTTCAAAATCATCGTTTGCTGTTTACAATTTAATTTTTAAAATTAACAGTAATTCACTTTTCTTAGACCATGTAATAAACATTTACTCGTAAAATAACAATCTAATTAACCGTAATTACAGAAATAATTTTATTGCTGTGCACCCAATTAGTAAAATAACAGTTTTACTAGTATGCGTATAATTTTGATAATCCGATTCCAAAATAAAAAAAAAATCATTTATATTATATAGAAAATATTATGAATTCTTTCTAATTAAAACCATGTGACATTTGAAAACCAGTATACCAATACGAAACATTATATACTTCATTAAATTTCATCATACAACTGGTCCAGCAAAAAATAACAACGAACCCGTCCAAAAAATAATTCATAGCCAATATATTGCCCATAGTATAGGTAAAATGTGGGCCATACTTTCCATATATGCGCAATATAAGGATGTATATGGATGATGTACCGCCACGACGCCGGAGCCAAACTTCGGCCATACTATTTCCCATATAATGCATATATCTCTCCCATATTTTATTTTCTTGAAGTATGAATAAGAAATATGTTGGACATATCATGACTAAATATGACCGAAGTTTGGCTCCGGCGCCGTGACGATATTTGGCCCATATTTACCAATACACAGGCAATAACATTTTTTTACGCGGGAACCAGCAGCAATAAAATTTTCCAAAAATAAAGTTCAAAACCTCAAAGCGCTTCGAAATTTACGATCCAAAAACCAAACATGCACTCTTGCTATATATACGTGCAATACATTCTCAAACCTCGAGAGGCAAAAATTCTTGGTGCTCGGGCGATGATTTACGCCACCACGGCGCACGCGGACAATCTCGCATGCATTTTCCGGTTCCCCACGTCGCGCAGACAAGTATAAGTAGACATAGGTATATATATATATATATATATATATAAGTGTTCCACGAGAAGACAATTTCTGGTGGTGTGCAATAAATCATACAGACCCCGAGATTCGCTCGACCGGAGCAAGGAGAAATTAATTTCCGATGGGCGCGCGTATGATGTATATGTGTATGTATATATACGGTGCGAAGAATAATGACGAATGACGTTTTGACCCGTACGCGGGAACGAATGTATAGTAGTTGATAGGTATATTTTGTGTCTTTTTGAGTACTGGTGTGATAGTATAGGGGATCTTTATATCTGGAGAATGATGTGATGGGGGTTGTGTTGGCTTCGGGTTGACAAGAACTGATGGTGTATAATAGTTGTAGGGAACGTTGATATATCGTAAAAATATATCGGAATTATTGTGAAAATATTTTTTGGAGGCACACTTTCCAGATATATTTTTTCTTCTTTTTTACCTATATCATTTTTTATTAAGTTGAAATTATTTCAAAATATAGCAAAAAGGCCCTTTTCTTTAAACCTTAGTCATTTAGCCCATACAAATCCTACCTAGAATTTTAAAAAAGAAACTGAGAAAAAGAGCTTTTCATTAAAAGTTTGAAGTTAAGCATAGAAAAGGTATAAAAATACTCTTAAAGCCAGGATTGCTGTTTTCTCCAATGTATGTTTTTTTTATGCTTATTCAGAGTTGTACTTCAAATTCTTATATCTGTTAAAGGAATAAATAGATTTTAATGTTCAAAATTAAATAAATTTTTTTTAATAATATTTTTTGTTTGCAAATCTTGTGTGGAACTTTTCTGGATTAAACGGTTAATATTTAAAAAAGAGGTTTTTTTGCAATTGTAAAAACGAATTCAACTTTCAAAAAAAAAAAAAAAATTAAATAAAGACGTTTTTAATTGTACAAAACTTTCTCGGTAGGTACATTTTGCAATATGAGAAAAAGGAAGATGTGCCTTTTAAAAAATTTTCATCAGTTTTGAGAAAAGCTTTTAGAAAAAAACTCTTGATATTCATGTCAGTGATTTATTATCTCAAAAATTACTTTAAAATTTTCGAAAATTTGTTATAAATTATAGCAATTAAAATAATTAAATAACGACGTTGATTGCTGTTATTATTAAATAAATTCAAATCGTTGCAATATTTGTACACACACCGAAGTTAAGAAAAAGTATCGAAACGTGGGTGTCGTGTTTTCCTGCAGACGCACGCACATTTTTCAGCAATTATAAATGAAGGAAGTAACACATTAAAATTTCCATTTTACGCAGAGAAAATCGCTTTATTAACATATGTAATAGTGCTTTTATACCACGGCACTAAAGTTGATCACGACGTTTCTATAAAAAATGTCGTAGTGTAAAAAGTAGTGGAAAGTGCCGGCGTGGCGCACAAATCTGCAGGCGGTGACTTTAATTGCCGTTCGAATATATTTTAAATGTCGTGTTTAACGATTACAAATTATCTGGATTTCTCCTCGGGTCTTAATTTTGCGAAAGTATATTGGTATTGAGGAAAACTTTGCACAACGGTATCATAGTTGCAAGCGAGTAGGTAAACATCGTTACTTTAGATACCAATATTTACAATCATTTACGAAATTTAATATATACAATGATTAATTAATTTTATAAGGATCATACCTCATTATAACTGTCGAAGGTAATAAATATTTTTTTAAATTGCCTATGTAACGATGGTACATAAAAGACTATAAACATTTTATTTATCGATAAACTATTTTTTATGAATAAATAACATTTGTACATTTTTATTAATATTTGAATTAAAATTGACAAATAACATACTTCATCTTTTAATATAATCTTTCGTTTCTATAAAAATAGCTAAAGATGCAGATTTAAAACCTTCACGGTTTTCAATAAAAAAATTTCCTAATCTTGTCACAACATTAGTTTATTAATTTCAGAAATTATTTTAAAACGAAGAGAATAAAGTAAGCAAAAACCAAAACCTTAGCATATAAATAAAAAATGTTTAATGTTTCCCCAATCGTTAGACGAACTATAAAAACTAATATCTTTAAACTTCCGCACCCTGATAACTTTTGACGACTATTATTCGACTGCAACTCTTCTAACATCACCTCAACCCTATACCCCTAATCAACGCTCATTAACAATCCCCAACCTCTTACCTCTTCTCTCTCTCCTTGCACCCGCACGACATCCTCCCTCTCTTCTCAACAAAGACAAACCTGCGCGTATATACCATTCCGCCTCCTTCGCAGGACACCGTATATATACGTTATACGTCACGTGCTCATATCCCCCTCTCCTTTATACGAGGGAAGATGTCACAACGCTGACTCCCTCCCTCTCCCTCTTTCTCTCTCTCTCTTGCACACGCAGAGTGACATCGAACACGCGCTCGCTCCTTCCGCACGCCCACGCGTATCCCCCCCCTCTCCTCTCTAAGTATGCGTATGTGTGTATAGCCGGCTCAACGGGTCGCGCGAACGGTCCGAAAAGCTCAGTCGGCCGCGAACGCGCGTCTCGTGCGCGTTGTTGGCCACTGCATATGGGTTATGTGACGTTGCTGCTACACGTGCGCGTGCGAGTCCCGTTGTTGTTGTTGTTGTTGTTGTTATTGCGGGAGGATGTGTTTTTGTTGATGTTGAAAAGGTGATAGGAAGAGAGAAATTAAGATGACGGGGAATGTTGGATTTTGGTTGATACTGGTACTAGTGGGGTTTACCAATGCGGCGCTCGATGGTAAGTTGATTCGCATTGTGTGTATTTTGGATGCGTGGTTATATGTAATTATAATCTTGAATTTGTGTATTTATACAATGAATGGTAGTGAGGAAATTATTTATACGTGGGTGAATTATGCGGAACGAAAATTACGCGTTTGCTTTAAAACAAGCGTATATATACATATATAATAATTAAATAGACACGTGAATATGTTCACAACTTACCCTCGCAATAACAGCAATTGCGAAAGAGAATTGCGCATTTACTTACGAAGTGACAAACGAATTCTCACATCCCGCATCACACGCGTGAATTTTACAATATAGGATCCATTCAATTGAGATTTTCCGTAGGCAGATGAATTCCTCCACGCGCCTTTTGAATATTCATTCCGACGAGTCTTACATAGGAGTGCATTGATTTTCTAAAGGAGTTTCTTGTCTATGCTCCTATCAATGCGCGCATGATTAATTTGTGATGTATACATATATATACACGTTTTTATTAGAGAGTTTCGATTGAACGAGTGTATTTGGTTATTTGCATATATCTATATTATACGGCGAGCACCGTTGGTATTTAATTTAATTAAACACAAGCATAGTTATGTGTATATAGATTGAGATATATCTGATAGAAAGTCACATGCGCATAGAAAAACAATTCAATTAAATTTTTACGTTAATACTAGGGTCGCGTACAATCATGTCATCGGTTGCTCACACATCAAAAACTAAACCGATAGATCTGAAAAATGGATCGTCACGGAATACACATACCCTTCCGATCAATCGAGTTATATCATTCCAGCATCGTATCCCTCCATCTATGCAAATTCAATTATCAAAAACCATCGCTACCGCGCACTATATATATATAAATATATACCCATACACTATCTCATGAATTTTCATGCGCTCGTATAAACATAATCATAAGTATAAGTTCGATCTCAATCGCCGCTATATATATATACACACACACATAAAACAAACGACAGTCACACTACTATCCGCACTCTTTCTTTCTCTCTCTCTCCCACCGGACGATAAATCATATAGAGAAAAACGCATCATTAATCAAGCACAACCACGTATCTGCGTTCGTATACACATACACACATACACACGCGGAGATAAGTATCCGACTTAAGAATCGTGTCGCACGCGCGCGTAAGTACGCGACAGGACGACAGAAAGAGGGCCGGGAATTTAAAAATAAATTCGCGGGTGACTCCCCCGCACACGCGTATATGTGAAAGAGAAAGAGAGAGAATATATACGAGCTCGAGACAGATTCATTGAACCCCTACTCGATCTCTCTCTCTCTCTCTCCTTCACGTTATATATGCACTTGCGAAACGCATCTCTGTCTCTCACGCGTTGTACCTTTTGGTCTCATTTTCAACGTCGCGCGTATATTTTCGGCGATGCGAGTGAAATTCGCGCGGATTGAGGAGGATGCAATGCGCGGTGCTTTGACGGTTCACGGAAATAGATGTGCAGTACTGTTTTTGTATATTAGAGGTTTGATAGTTGATTACAATGGATAGTTATTGTTTCATACACGTAATATAAGTATTTTTACATTTATAAGTAGTGAAATAATATTACAAAGGTTTTACATAACAATCGAATACGATTGATGTGTGTTTATTCGGGAATTATATAACCGAGAGGGTAAAAGATTAATTTTTATCGAAACGCACGGAACGACACCGATCGCAAGAAGAGTCAAAGGTCAGCCGCGTAAATTAAAAACCGAATCGTCGTACTAATTAAGCCAAACGCATGTAATAACTACCATACATTTCTCCTCGCTCTTATACATAGCGTAGATTCCCATTTACTTCTTCGCGCGCCCGGTGTATTTATCTCTCTTTATTTTTCTCTCGCCTTCTCTTGCCCCGTTCTCTCGACGCGCATGATATCAACGGGTACGGCAGCTTCTCGCCATATGTGTGTGTGTATTTGTTCACGCGGCGAGCGACGTTCGCGTCTTTTTCCCCCTCAACGACTTCTTATATATATACGCTCATATACGTACTTAAACTCTCACTCGCTCTCTTTCTCTCTCGTTCTTCATTATCTCCTCTATTATTGTTATCGTGGCCGTTTTATCGAGCCGTATTATCTTCAATTTCTATCGCATCCAGCTGGGAGAAAGAGAAAGAGAGAGAGACAAGCATATTATCTTATTTGCGTTTGGGAATGGACGGGAAAATTATTGTGTGAGAACATAAAATGCGACGTGTTAATTTTTTTTTGTATTTAATAAGCGTGGGTCGATATGGAGCATGAAAATTTTCAAAATAATTGTACACTTAAGCGTTTATTTTAGTTAGAGCAAAGAATATATTATTTCTTCTCATATTCCGTACAATGATTATGCGCCACGAGGTTTCGCAAGTGAAAAATTTTTTAATGTAAATGTCAATATAAGTGCCCGTCATTTTTTATGCGAACGTAATACGGTAGCCAATGAACAATGAAAAAGAAAAGCAGAGGTAATTCATCAGTGTCTTTTGTTCTGAAGAGATGAAATGAAACTTTAGTACCACAGGAGTATAGTGCGCGGCAGTAACTTGTACGCATGTATATGCATTAACACTTGTTCGTTCACAGTCATTACTTTTGCGTAATAACCGAAACGAATTGAGATTTAAAACAACTATTGGTAGTTTACGATTCAAATATGATTTTACGTATACGTTAACAAGAAAGATCATAAACCTAGACATTAATAAAAAATTAAATTTATTTTAACGCCAAACGGATGGAAACGACAATGTAAATACGCTTATCTATGCGACTTTCAAAGTCACATCCTTCAGACCGTGAACTTTTTTCCTCGCAAACTTTATCACAACATGCTTCCGATTCTCTAAAAAAAAACTCAAATTCACGTTACTTAAACAAAACTCATGCAAACCTTATACCATAAAAATCATCCAACGCAAATGTCTTCACCATCATTCGCAACCACACATACACATATCTTCACTCGGTCGCTCACTTCTCATACACACACACACTTATATATTTTTTGCTCAATGAACGCAAGTACGTACGTCGCACGCTCATCATTCGCTCGAGATGCCGCGCTGTGGATAATACCTCGTAATGCGTTCTTGCGTATTTTTTGCACTGCGAGCAAGCGAGCACGCGGACTTGAGCAAGTGGCATGGGAGATTGAGTCGTCGTTGTCGTCGTCGTTGTCGAAATAAGAAACAGAGAGTGTTTTTAGCGTTATATTTTGGTAGCTGATATCATGAATGCTTTTTAAAGCTTTCTTTTTTTTTATTATAGTAATAAGTATGGTGGGCGAGTGTATGTGTGTATATAAAGTGACAGTTGACGATGTATAGTAGAATTCAGCATGTGGCTGTTTTGATAAGCACGAGTGTGGCCGTGATTAAGTCTTTTGGTTCAAAATTTCGTTATATTTTTCTTTTTTTTTTCATTAGTTCAGTGGATAAGTACCTTATTTTCTGGGCTTACTAAAGTATAATTTATTTGTATAATAAGAATATACCAGTCTTTATGACCGAGCTATACAATAAACACTCCCAGTTTCCAAGCAATTATATACATATAGATTTTCAATATTTGTAAATTCACACTGGCAACAATACCCTTCCTGCGCGAACGGTTAAATTTATTAACTGTCAAAGTCCTCGCGAGCCCATAATCATCATCACCTCCTCAATTGAATTCCCCGTCAATCGCCTAAACAAAGCGCGCATTCAACCGCACATGCACACGGCAGTCCCATGAAAACCATTCAATTTCTCACTGTATATACCAATCACCTCCACAAATTTCCTATAATTCTCCCTACTATCACTCGTGCCCACATTCGCACAGACTATAAGATATAAAACCCAACCTGTACACACACTCTCTTTTACTCTTTCATACACACGCACACACACACGCATCGTGCATTGTACAGCTGCAACATTTCAAAATACCCTCCTGGCGGCCGTAAAAAAAAGAAGTAAGGACGTTAAGAAAATCGCCAAGTTATTCATTGCCTCGACGACCGTGCGCATATATGTGTGTATATATGCGAGCGAAGATTTACTCGCTCCTGCGCCTACGCGAGTAAGAGAGTCGCGAAAGTGAATCGCGCTCGTCTTTCATCCTCTCTCCCTCGTTATTCCTCCGTCTCTCTGCCTCTCTCTCTCTCTCTCTCTCTCTCTCTCTCTCTCTCTCTCTATTTCTCTCCCCCGTCTTTTCTTTCACTTAGGAAGAGAATAATTTTAGTTCGGCGGGAATGAGAGAGTGTCGCGTTGGGTGAGAGAGGGAGAGAGAGTGAGAGACTGTGCGATTGTAAAGATAGAACGCGTGGAATTTTGCCGAATTTTTTAATTCTTCGTCCGAGAATGGTTGAGAGGTCGAAAGCAAGAGAGAGAAAAGAGACTTGGGTTGAGATATTTTCGGGTAGGTTTTAAATAGATACGAGTGATGTTGTTTGGGGTCTGTGATATTAAACATAGTCTTTAATATTTCAGCTTGTATTTATAGCTGTTGTTTTCATTCCTTCGTTTATCAAAACTGAATTCTATATTAGTTCATTTTTTATTCGAGCTTTTTAACTATTAATATATACTATTACAACTCACTATAGATAGTCTTGTTATCATTAGAAACATTGTATCTAATTGCACTATCTAACGAAAAATTAAAAACAAAAATAAATTATTTCTATACATTCCAACTATTGTTTATACACTTACCATTTTATTTTTTCAATGGTATGACATAATCCTACACAGACACTCACCTCGAGCGTCCAACCTTCTCCCACCTGATAGCTTTATCAACGTGTGCTCTCTTCTCTTGATGTAAAAAACGAAATTTCGCTGTAGCCTCCCTCGCATCCTGAGATTTACGAGCTTGCACCGTATACCCACAGTTGCTCTCAGCTGGTAGCCATTTCGCACGTGCGTTCATATATATATAGGATAATTTATGCAAGAGGAATATTCACTCACTGAGGGTAAGGCGAGTGGCTTGGCAAGTGAATTTTGCATAATGGTCTAGAGTGCGTTTAAACTTAACAAATAAAGAATGCATTGTTCATATAATTACTATTCATCAGTACCACGTTTTAGGCAATATCAAAATACAGTTCAACTTCTCTTTTTTCACATTGCTTTGTATAATAAATATACAGCAACAATGGTTTACGCTAGAAATAAACATATAATAATGATCTTTAGTTCTTACATACGTATACTTTTATTTATTATTTATATATTCGTATAATTGGCGTTCACGTAAACTGTTGACTGCAATTTGCTTATGCATTAATTATACGGAGGGAAAGCCACGCGTGATTGATCGGTTCTGAGATTTACTCCGCTGCTTGCTCGCTCCATTCAACAGGAAATAATTAATTATCAATTGATAAAACCGTGTCTAAGATCTATTTCTAAACAGTCGGATCGATAAATACTAATAATCACGAATATGCTAACATTTGACTCAGACACGACGAGATATATATATATATATACACCACTGTATTCAGTAGTTCATCGAGTATTCCCAGTATTTTCCCTCTTCCTAATTTTTCACGTTACCCAATCCTCTCTACCGTATTTATACAACACTCGTACCGTAGTAACGTACATCGCTTGAACCCCTAAACAACCACAACCCAGTCGATAAACAATCGCAGGTACCCTTTCCAACCACTAACTAATTGCTCCAAACCACGCACTGTCCCCTGCTCGCTCACTATACCCAAATAAATACCGCGAGCAAGAACAAGGAAATAAAAGACTATAACGATGCAGCCTCCATTCCGCGTAAACTCGCACGTGTGTATAGGGACACCTTCGTTCTGTATATATACACGCGAAGAACGAGAACTGCTGATCAATGGATCTTTCGGTCGTGCATTGCCGGACCCCCATGACGCAAGGATACGGGTGTTGTTGGGTAGGAAGAAAAACGAAGTGTGTGTGTGTGGATTTTTTTTGTAATGCTTGCTGGTATCGCGTGATCAACTGGTTTCGATGAGATAGGTTGATAATATATTATATGTTTGATTTTCAACCTGTGTTTTTGAAATATAATTTTCACTATGATATTTAAACTGACATTTCACATTTATATATATATATATATATATATATATATATATAAGCGCGAAAAAACACTATATATAAAGCTACCTAACTAAACTTTGATATAATGTTCAGATAATAGATATAACAGCAAAG